>CEMJ01392278.1:0-13031 GCA_900068955.1 Clitocybe nebularis | reverse complement strand
CAAGGTCCCCCTCTCTTGCAACCAACCACATTTCCCTTCCTACGAAAACTTCGCTCACCCACCCACCCTACCTTCTTTCTTTTTCCTCTCTTTCTATTGTCTCTCTACGGTTTCTACCCTGTGTTTGTGTTCTGGGTGGTCTCACTCAGCACACAACTCACCCCCCAGGTCACGGTCCCCCAGACCTGCCTCACCCATCACCCGGGTGGGGACCCTTACGCTCCGCTCCAACGGACACGAATTGGTCATACCAGACTACAGCTGTGTGATCTTACACGTGCCTCGGGGATCTCCTGCTGAGTTTTAGATAACCCGGGGGGCGATCCGTGAATATGCTGAACAGATAGATACTTTCGACATTCTTCACCATGTCTTTAATCAGTGTCGACAATCCTCCATCTATGGTTCTACCCGGGACCTTGTTAGAATGATCTTTTCGCTCAGGCGTCGCCCGGACGGCTCATTAGCTTGGTGCGTGGCACCATCCCCTCCACGAGAGGACATCTATGCTTTCGACTACTTATGCATGTAGAAAGACATTCAAAGGATTTAAAAAATATGCTGTAAGGACGAGTCCTGGATGGAGGATGGGCGGCGGTGGCATTGAGCACCCGCTTCCCCATTTTGTTGCAAATCCCCATACTCTGTACCCTCACAGATCATCACGGGCATATCTCGAAAAGACGCGAATCATTTTAAAACAACAGCGATAATCGTCCAGGGCGATCCTCGTCTTCGAATTGACACATCAGTTTTTAAGGTATACCGTTTGCATATTTTGGGACTTGCAGGATGGTACTGTCTACCCTTTATATCCCTATCCTCGGGCGGACATCATACACGCTACGGGCTCCTGGATACAAGCGGCATCTAACCAGAAGCGGACTAAACTCATACGACCTAGACAATAAGTATGGAATATCGAACTCTGAAAAGGCTTGCGCTTTCCCCAAGTCTCAAGACCTTGATATGTGATCCAAACTTATAGCAGGGTTTGCTTCCGATATAATCTATTCATGTATCTGTGACCAACTTCGAATATCGCCATCCTGGTATACGTATGAATAGTGGAATGCTACCAATCTAGTTGCACGACATCAATCCGAAATGCCCACATACCCTATGATCTGATATGCTCGAGGTTTTTAATCAAGGGCGTGAAGCCCCACAAATGGACAGCTCCTGGTTTCTGTTGGGATTTTGACAATCTACATCGTTTGATTCTCCCAAGCCTTTGGAGTCAGCATTGGAAGAACACCTCGACGTCTGCCACACAAGCCACTCCTCGACTGATAAGAACCTATCTTTCTCAAGTTCTCGATGGTTTTGGTTATGGCGGGGCCGTGTTCGTTCAGAGTTCCCCAGGTAAGGGTGTGGTCTCAAGCCATGGCGGACGCCAAGGACCCCGACTTCGGCGCGTGTATTTCCTTCACTTCTTTCCAAGTCTCCATCGCCACCAAAAATTCTACCATCCTCAACGGGCACGATCCCGTTGCGCGCCTCGTGTACAATCGGGAAATGTACAATCGGGAAACCCGGTCCTCTGCGAGAGCTGTATCGAGGTATGTCCCCAAAAATAGGAAACATATGGGCGGGGTCCGAGCAAAGGACTACGGGAAGCTCCTTGGGACGTTTTTTGAGGTTATTAATTCGCGATAGTGTAGCCCGCGACTTCCTAGGCATGTTAAATGATGTATATGATATTACGGGTAGACCGTAGCATATATATACGATTGAATAATTGAATTGCAAGTTGTCGTGATCACGTGACCGCAATTATCCTCATTCCTACCCTATTCCAAATTTCTACCATGTCATTTGTCTTTATACCGCGTTCCGTTTCGAAAGCTAACAAGGGCGGGGCACAACATCCTACCGGTAACCATCGTACTACTCCTTATGAACCACAAAATCAAGATGCAGATTATCATACAACTGTCCCAGCCCCGGATTCTAAAGGCAAAGCGAAGGCCAGATCAACAGAATCACAATATCACGATGGTGGTACCGGCCTCAAGCTGAAACTTCTGGACGAAGACTACCCCAATATTCTGTGCCTTGCTCTGTCCGACCATGCTCTATGGTTTGATCCTGACCTTCGACGCAATATCGAATGGTATAATAAAGGCGGAGCGGATGGATGTGCGTAGTTCTATGACTGATTGACGCCCTGTATATTGACGTGCCCCTCAAATTAGTTGTTCCTCTCCTTTATCTCCTGAGATCTTCAAAGATATTGGCGCCGCTTCAACTTGAGGATGCAGAAGCATCTATTGCAAAAGCTCTTAGAAATACCGCCTCCGACGTCCTTGATATCAGACTGCTTGTCTCGAGACCTTCATCTTCGGCTTGGTTTGGCGGATCCGATAATATCTTGGGCGGCTACGAGATTCGGCGAAAAGATTGGGAGGATGTTCGCACCCATTTGTCCAAGGCGCAATGGGAGGAACGCACTCTGTATTTGGTCCGTCAAGGGATGCGCATATTTCATTACTTATGCATTGAATTAAGTCTGCAGGAAAACATTCCCGTTCAGTACAGAACCATTCCAGGCATTGCACGGTTTGTTCTTGCTTTATTGTCAGAACATTCGGATTCCAAAATTCTTCGGACACGAATCCAGAACATTTTACTCCTACAGCATCATCAAGATAAACCAGGCGACCAACCCACATGCAAAGGATTTGCCATTGTGGCATTTGCAACCACCAGCGATGTAGAATATATGTTAAAAACATGGCCTTGGGACAGAAACACTAACCTCGAGAGAATACCGAGAACAGAAGCTTCGATGGGCTTGGCTGAAGCCCAGGAAGCGAAGAAATTTGGATTCCGGACCCTGTCGAAAGAACGATGGGAGCAACTCAAAGCTGAATATACTGCATACCATAAACGGCTGGTAGATGAGATTAACGCATTTAATGATTCTCAAACTCTAGTGGCGGTTCCCCCCGTATCAGCCCATGTTCCTAGGCCTGAACCAGTTCCCCCACCCCTCGAGATGGTGCGTACGGAGGAATATTCTCTGCCGACATTTGGCCCATCCTCGCCATATCCCACGAACTCTCTCGTTTTCGTGAAGAACATTCATACCGAAACCAATAAAACGACTCTGCGCAAGCTCTTCGCAAGAGCGTTTGAGAAGCCTCTCACCACCGGAGAAATCAAAAGCGACGGATTGGACTACGTCGACTTTAACAAGGGGATGGACTCCGTAAGTCTGTACCTTATCTAGCGGTATACATCCTAATTCATCCAACTATATTGTAGTGCCATCTGCGTTTATCTACACCTCAGCACGCTGAAATACTCGTCAAGCACTTTTCCAAACATCTGCTTTCACAATCCCAGGGCCTTGCCGACGTCCCCACCCCCGTAGATTCTCAGAACAAGGCGATTGCAATAGAATTGGTGCTTGGTAAACGAGAAGAGCTTTATTGGAATAAAGTGCCCGAGAAAATAAGGAGACAAGCAGTACAAAAAGCTATCGACCTAATCAACTCTCCTTCGACGATCAACGCTGATACGGGTATGGATGTGGTGAGCGAGGGAGATGCACAAAGGGAAACGAGGAAACGGAAAAGACGAAAACATTGATTGTGGAACTCTCCTACAACTACTGATATATCATGGTTACAAGTCCGTTCCAGCCTGCGTTAATAAACGTAATCCACTACAATCATAATCAATAGACGAGAAGTTAGATTATAATGCCACAAGGGGAGTGTAGCATGCGGGGTATATCAACTAGGCCTTCGGTTGGGCCGTCCTTCTTGCAAGCGCGCCCGTACACGTTCCAGGACCACGCCATAAGTATTTTCGCCTCCTCCAGAGCCTTCACCCCAATAATTGTCGGTAGGGTCGGCATAGATCAATGGGGCATCAAAGGTGTCTAGTAGCTGACTCCGCAAGTCTGCATGCTGGGTGAACTTGAGGTACAGTACTTGCTCTATCTGTACCACAAAAAATTAGTCAATGCAAGTATGACTACACGAAACCAAACATACGATAGTTAAAAAGTTACCCGACCAGTCCGGCCGCTGATATGGCTGGAGGTGGGCAGACAGCGGATAGACTTCTGATACGTCACGACAGGCACGAATTCGTTCAGCGAGATCTGGTCTATGGTCGATATATTTCAAGGCTTCGAGGAGGTGCGTTGCGGTGGCATACTCTTGATTGTTATAGTACACCCTGTGGGGCGAGTGATTTAGAAAACCAGCGTGTTCAGTGTCCTGGTTGAAGCGGATTGGCGGATCGGGTATATGAGATCCGGACGGCGGCGGATGCATACGAGAATTGGGGACGGGGAAGCTTTGGGTTAAAGGATTCTGGCCAGGAAGCGGGGGCATAGGGCCCAGGCCCGGACCTGGTACTATTGGATTTTGGATAGGAAGGGAGGGCATAGGATGTTGTTGACCTAAAACCGATGGCATATGGCTTGGGGCACCAGCCTGAGGGAGCTGGGTAGTACTCCCGCTCGCTGAGTTGTTCCCAGGAACAAAGATCGGAACGAAGCGGACCTCCGGCTCTTTCGTTTCTTTCTTTTCTTCCGGCTTCCGTGAGCTAAATGCTCGAAAAAGCCCTTTGCGTGGTTTCTTCTCTTCCTTCTTGGCTGGCTGTTGGGAGTGCCCATAAGTAGCCGTCAATAAGGCAGTTGTTTGAGGAAGATTGAGAAGCGATTTATAAGGGGAAGTCTCATAAAGATCCCGTGGAGGTTCGGGAAGCGGGTTACGTATCGGAGTTGTTGGCCTCGGTCCAGACGGCCCAAACACACTGGGATGAGCAGGCTCCAAGGGCCGTAGCACGTCCGCGAGATTACCAGGACGCGTGGCACCATCAAGTGGTGGCGATGGAGAAAAGAAGTGACTTGGTGTCTGAGGCGGGCCAGGAGCTTGTCCCATCCTGGGCTGGGGTTGACTTGCATTTAGAGTACCCAGCAGCGGTGTTGGTTGAGCCCGAGGCCGGTCGTTTTCATCATCTCCACCATGGGCATGAGAAATATCCTGAGTACGAGGAAATGGTGTCTGTGCTCGCCTCCCGGTCGTGGATGGCACTTCAGAAGCTGAGAATGGGATAGCAGGTCTAACAGCACTATTTGATGCAGGGCCCTGATGTGTTGCGTGTGTTGGTGCTGACCGCCAATGAAATATGAGGTGGTAATAATAAAGATACTTGGGCGTACGCACGATTAGTTGAAGGACGAAACCCACCGGGAAATTCATCTCGATCTCTGTCTCTATCTCTGTGCCTTCTGGTCTTTCGCTTTTTGCGCGGCCTGTCCTGCGTAGGCCAGGCTAGCTGTGGATGTGGAAAGGCTCCTTGGGGATATACTGGACCGTTTTGTGTCATATAACCTGGCATCGGCATGAACGGAATAACTCCTTGCCCATGGTTTGGCGCGATGCCATGCCCACGTCCATAGGTTGGCACAGGGAATGACTGGTGTTTGTGTTTTGACGAAGATAAACCCATTGATACGATTATAACAATGGCAACAGATTATGTTCCACAGTAATTTGTTATGTAACGCCACTTGATGAATGGCCTGGAATGTCCTTGAAAGTTCGTAGAAACTTGAACAAAGTGAGTTCGAAGCTTCTGATTTGATAATCACGTTCTAACCAACTGGGCTTCTGCTCGTTTAGATTCTTTTCTCTCGTTAAAATCGTTAGACGCGTGATATGTGTCCAGAATCTTGCTCATGAAGCTCTGACGATGTCATATTCTGTGGTTGAATTTAGAGGTCAGAATATTTCAACCATAGCATAAATCACGCGCTGGTCACAACACCATGTTTGTACGAGCTGGGTCCTATTTACGCGTGTTTTTCTACAAGGCCCTTCCAAGACTTGCCTCGAATGTCACTCAATCTACAAGGCACTACCCCCAGCGTCGCCTGTCATCTGTAAGCGCCGGTGCGAAAAAATAGTTCAAAGCAGACTTTGACTAGCGCGATTGGGGACTTCTCTGAATCGGAGTGCCAAGTGACTCCATCCAAACACCATCAGGACGGTACATTTTCAACATATCCCATATCCAGTGATGTTTCAAGTGTGCCGTCCATTTTTCCGGAGCTATGTTGTGATACTCATCTTGCGGGTATCCACATGGGCACATGGGTATAGAATAGGTATCTGACTATTCATGATACATGCCCCACCAGGACCCGACTCTATCTAACACCGGGCGGGCTATAGACCATGCTTTGATCACAGTCAACTTAGCGGACTCCTTGATGGCGTCATCTGCAGTTGTACCCCAGAGGCGATAAGCCGATGGTTCCCGACATCCCATATCTTCAAAATTGCAGGTAAGCAAATGCGCCCAAAGATTTAGGACCCATTAAATACCTCGCTTCGACACGATGTCATTTCAACACCTCCAGTCATACTGGTATTGATTATCCTGAGTTTTGCACCGCTGTATATTGTATTAGACAAACAAAGAGTACAACAAGAGTGCTCCTACAGTTTCGCCTGGCCATGGAACACCGTGTTGATGGCTTGGGAAACGCCCGGCGCACTGTGTCTGCCTTCTGCGACATTTAAAACGGCGAGGGAACAGGCGGAACACCTGCATCCGGGGAATGGTTACTTGTATGACAT
Organism: Clitocybe nebularis; assembly: GCA_900068955.1. Classification (NCBI taxonomy): domain Eukaryota; kingdom Fungi; phylum Basidiomycota; class Agaricomycetes; order Agaricales; family Clitocybaceae; genus Clitocybe; species Clitocybe nebularis. The sequence goes on along the minus strand of CEMJ01392278.1, from coordinate 6,423 downwards.
TTGATATAATGGTGATAGGAACATCCTACTCGTCAATCAGGAGTATCGCACACCCTTCATGCATATTGCCAGCCCTGTTGAGCATGTCTGGCGTAATCAATCGTTAACGGGGCGTACAATTTCACAAACAAGGTACCGCTAACCTGGTGTCACGTCAATCTCACACACAACCCTGCCTTCGGTTTTAAGGTGATCATCTGGGTTCTGGACGATCGAGACCTCCACGACTTTGACACGAGTGGAGATCGGTTTGGCGAAGCTAACCTTTTTGCGGTGGAATATGGCGAGCCATTTAACAGGGATTTCCTTGATTTCACGGGTTGCATTCCCAGTGATCTGAGAGATGACCTCGTCATGGATGCTAGCCTCGAGTAAAGCGGAAATTGACTGTGACATTATGCAGAAATTAAATGTACCGTGTTGTTGGCGGAGAATTGGCGAATGGTTATGCCCTTGATACTGTGCGGAGGAGCTTGTGCGTTGATGATCTGTCAAAGTGTAGCCGGGCCAAGATAGTGACCGGAACCGGTGCGGCTCGGTTTGCTTGGCAGAGATACAAAAGGCCAGAACCACGTGTGCCTGACCATTTCAAGTTCCCAACTGCTTCGATTCGATCAAATTTCTAAAATTGCAAATTCGCTTCCTAGTTACCCATCTCAGTACAGTATACTTGACTATCTGAAGGCTATGGCTCCCTTCTCAATACGATTTTCGAACAGAGTATACAACCCCGTTATCAATGGACAACTCGACATCAGGGAATATCTCACACTCGCTGGCAAAATCGCCGAGGTTGGACATCTCGCTAGTCAAGGGTAATCTCAGCGATGAGGAGAAGCAGCTCGGCTACAAAGTCTTCCGTCACTTTGTCAGTACGCGGGACAAATCTTACGGCGCAGAAGTCGGACAGCGCCTGAAAATGGTAGAGATGAATGTGTGGGGAAAGGGCACTTCTGCTTATGGTGAGACGATCATGGAGATAGAAGTTCAAAGAGGTATGTTTGAACGCCGATCTTCCAAGAATTATCACACATGTTATTCTCTCTCCAAATTCTATGAAGATATGTGCAACATCTTTGGCACATTGCATGGGGCATGTGCGGCTTATATCATCGACCCGTAAGTCCATAAATCGCTTTTTCGACCGAAGGATCGCCCTTCTCAGCACTTGCCCATATTCAGATGTTCAGTATCAGCGCTCGTCATCCTCGGCCTGGCTACAGGCGTCGATGCTACCGGTGTATCACAGTCCATGAATCTTACCTGGCATCAGCCAGCTCGTGTGTAAGCTGAATCAGCTTCCGTCCCTTTCCGCGTTTCACGGATTCATGCGCAGAGGGACAAAGTTACGTGTTGTATCAACATCCGTCTTCATTCACGGACGTGTTCGTTCTGCAAGATGCGAGGTACGTCACTGATGGCACAACGCCATCACCCCTGTTGATCATTTATGTAGCTATGGAAAGGTGATGAGCTATGTGTATCCGCTGTTCATTCAACAGTAAACCCTTGGGCTGCAAAAGAGGCGAAAGTAAAGCTATGAGACCTCATCAATCACCCCACCAACATATTTAGTCCCCATCGTCAGGTATGATGGTTACCTTATATGCTTAACTCACACACTATCAGTGATGCATCACTAACCATACCCCTTCACAGATAGTAATCTTGTACTTCCGCTTTAAATGTGATTTAGGTATAGACTATAGGTCTCTGTGTATCACCCATTGTCATACTATCCCGATAATTATACGCATAGATCTTGCAGACATGCCCTATAGCAACCCTATAGTATATTTAGGCACCAGCCTTCTAAGCATTTTAGGAGGATATATTACCATCCGGGCCGGAATCCGGTGACGGTGGGGACAATGACAAGGGACCTCTATATATATCATGCCGCTGTAGGGGGCAATGAATGAAGGTAGGCTCGTAGTTTTTCAAGCGCCTTATAACGATGCGAAAGCTTATTTTTTTGCTCATAAGGCATCTCCGCATACCTAGAAGGTTATGATTATTCGCAGCTAAAATAAACGCGAGGTAGAGCTCACGTCAATCCAGTGCCATCTGGTTCAAATACAGCATCCCATCCGAAAACTTTGGGGCCTCTAGCTGGAACGATCGACCCATTCGTGCGCCCTTCGAATAAAATAGGCTCAGAGCCTACGTAAGAACGGCCGATCAGAATAAGCAACGGTGAGATTCAATCCATAGTATCTCACCGGGACCAGCTGAGTATGCAAAGGTGCACAGAGCCCAGGCAGCCTTCGTAGGGAAGCCGACAAGCATATTATTGAGCCCTTCATGACTTACCTTGTCCATAAAATATTTTATATATGGACCGGGTAAGCCACCAAGAGCAACGTAGCATAGTGCCGTATCTTCAGTTATACAGGCGCTACCCACCTAATGTGCAGATCCGGTTAGATAAGACCGCCTAGACAGATGCCGTCCAACACACGAGCTCAGCTGCTCTCCGGCATTTATCGCGGGCAACCTCTTGCGTGGATCCTTGGATTTCAGGAACTAGTAAATCGAAGTCGAGGTTAGATATATCCTGTCTTCATACGGCGCGAAAACTTGCGGTCAAGGCTTCGCGAATCGATATCGATCGGCTGGCCACCTTCAGAAAGAATGGCCTTCGCTTCTTTGAGTTTGTTGGCATTGCCGGTCACAAATACTGGGAAATACACTCAATGGAAAGTACGCAGATCATAAAGCCAACCTACCAAGAGGCTTTGACATTAATGGGAAGATTTCGGTCTAAACTTTGGGTACGAATGGCTGAATTTTTGGCAAGTCGCTGCGAGTTGATCATGATTAGTTATAACGTGATCTAGACCTTTAAGATCAAAGAAGAACAAATACCGCATTTTAACCCCGCGGCGCGACTTCTTCATCCCAGCGTCCATTATCTGTTCCAGTCAAAGTAAATTGGCGGCGTTTTTCACTTGATTGAGTACCATGCATCAATTGAATGTTAAGTTAAACATCCTTGATCGGCCCCCATACCACCAAACTCCAGATACAGCCGTCACCCTCTTAACCGTGACCTATACGTGCATACGTACATAGCGCTCTCGGTAATGGTCTTGAGCTATGGGCTTTGGAGGAGTATGGGTTGCCAGAGGGAAACTAAGGATATGTCTCATGATACAATCATATTTATTCCGGAGTGTTTCTGGGATGGGACTAAGAATGAAATGATTTCAGCCGCATTTGGTATGGGGGGGGACCATTCGCGTTATCAATGAATTTAGCAGCAGCAGATGTTACCCGAAGTATTTCGTTATGCGTAAGCTGACCTCCAGTATGTTCTGCCTTGGCTTGAATAGGACTCTCACTAATAATCATGTGTCGATAAAGATATTAGGGCATTTGCAACACTAATCGAAACTCAGGATGCTCAAGTCTATCTTTTTTGGGGAAGTCTATACTGAAGTATACTAAAAATATAATACAAAAAGTCGTGGGTTGTCTCGGAAGGGGTATGGACTGTGTGGTATCAGAGAGTATGGGGTGTGGGATGAGGGTATAAGTACAGGTTAGGAGAGTGATAATTTTCCGTGGGTACGACTCCTTTATCTCGGTACGTCGCGCACGCCTGGGGATTGTCTATTCTAGCCATAGTAAATAAGTAGCGTATCCTCAATTGATTCTAATATATAAATGCATGGAGACAAGAGGCCGGCCTTCCCGTACCTCACAAAACTACCAATATGTTATGTTTTTTTGGTAGCACCGGCGCCATCATCGATGCAAAGGGCAGAAAAGGCACCATAAACTGAGCGCTGTATTCGAGTGCTGGGCGCTCCTCGGCCGTTCAACAAACTCGATAGCCCACGCTCTCGAATGATCTTTGGAATATTGCGAAGGTCTTCGTGTGACACTATTCTCGTGAAGTAGCTCTCAGGTATCTCTGCTCGGAGGATAAGAATCAGATATTCAATAGCTCCAACATCAATAAGGGCCTGACGGCATGCGGGATCGATTTGGGCGATTTCAGTGATGAGGTGGAGACAAAACAAATGTCGGTAGCGCCACACGAAACTATCGGTCTTATCATCCGGAACTCTATAATGTATAATTGATCAGCTATGCCATTGATGGTAATATAAAACACGTACACGGACACCGGCATACGTCTAATCAACCCGGATAGAATAGAAGCCTTTTCTTTGTGATCGCTACGAACCAGGAAAACTCTTAAGGCTTGGTCGTGAATCACATCAAAAGTGAGTGAATGTAGCAATTGTTCGGGTGGAATGGTTGAGACGCATGGTTGGCTACAGATATCGGCACTTTATCGCAAATCAAATAATACAATTCAGTCGAACATCGATTGCAGGAGTGAAGGTGACTGACAGGGATATGTTCAAGAACGGCGAGCAATCGTCCAATGCAACGTCCTTATTCACCCCAAGTAACAGGGCTTCCATTCTTGTCTTCAATGGGGTGATGTCTACCAGTGTTGATGGGCTCTCTTGGGGCCACGTGGAACTGATTGGATGGTGCGAGACAAGTGGGCGATACTCTAGGTATGCTGTTATGTCAAGCAATGCAGCATTGCATGCTGTAAGCAAATGAGAACCGACTAGGTCCCGCATTCCAATATGGTTGCTATTGAATATGGACAATAGTACATCGAGGAAACCAACTTGTAAGACAGTCCCGCATGCTCGGATGCCGGTTCGAACAAGTTTTGAGATGAAAAGAATCAACGGTATGGGTGATAGGGGGTTGAAGGGTTGTGTCTCAGAGTATGAGTGGAATAAGGATGACGAGAATATGAGTTGTAGGGAAGGATTCCTAGGGAGAGGCAGGTTACATCCAGGTAGAGAAAGTAAGCCGAGTCTCCTCACCACAGGGGAGCCAGTTGTAGAAATATCTCGGATAACAAGATATGCAATTCGACGGCATGCCAGCAAGCAAGCGCTTTGACCAGATAGCGCGTATGGCCCTTACCGATCTGAACCAGGATGATTTTCAGAGCTCGTTCAAATGTATCGCTGCTGTATAACCCAGGCCTAACATAGATAGTATGATTAAAATAGTCTGACGTCTTAATGTGGAACTTACCTGGAGAACTCCAAAAGGTCGTCGTATATATCTTCAATATTCCGAATATGGGGAGCTTGCTCGTCGGAATGAGGGAAAATGTAGGCTACGGTCGCCAGGTGCTTGACCATTACAACGCGACCAAATCCACGCAATGTTACCTTTCCCAAGGCCTTCAAAGCTTTCCCTGTGAGTGCTCCCGGTCCTGGTACAGTACTAGTGGACGATCCAGATGTAGTATCGCATCCTGTCGACGTGGAGGAAGAGATAAGAGAAGCTGTCGATGCCCACGAATCCGAGCGAGTCAGAGTGACTGTCATTGTGGAAGTCATCGTATCAAGGCCTCCATATGCATGGGGGACTATATATATTCATCATTCGGAAGGTGAAATTGCACAGCTTGCGCGGCGCTATCAATTAAACTGCAAGAAGGTCACGTGATCACGCCTCCCCGCGTGGACTACGTCTATTTATAGGTTTATAGGACAACCATTGCTGTAGGACTACTTTACCGCTGTTATACAAATGTATCTGCATTGTGACTCGGCCTGGTAGGTTTCATTCAGGAGTCACCCGAAATCACTCCATCGTCAGCCTGGCTGGTGAACGCAGTCGTACGGATGGGTCACAAGAACCAATACACAGCAATGATTATCTAAAGCGCTTAGATAGTACTCCCATGTGTTTACCACAAGTGATCCCACCGATTGATTGCTGGTGTTGATCATGTATCCTTGTCAACTGTTACATTCCCCATGTTTCTGTCAGCGTTTGACCGAATTCTATCAGCCCATGCAACCGCATCCCGGCGTCCCTTTGTTACATCCACACAAAACCAGATAACTAATGATGCACACACGCAGATCGCAAAAAGGAAGGGGAACCCCATCCAGTTGTCACCGGATTTGTCAATGATTGCTTGAATAACGTTAGGCCCTATCATGGAAGAAGCCCGGTTTGAAAGGCCGAATAAGCCAAAAAACTGCAGTGCAAAAGGTGAGGCATCATATCGAAAGTGGCACCATAGATAATTCACCATGTTATCAAATCCAGGAGGGGCTAGCTCTGCCATCATCGTCTGCGAAAAAGCATAGTAAGGCGCTTGAAATAATCCAAACACCACGTTGTACGCCCTGAATATTGACTCTAAATATCATGGGTATGTAACAAAAAGGGCTGCATACCAAAACTCCCAGACGTTATGAAATCTGGAATCTGAGTTAGGCAGTGTATCGTTGCATACAATACAATACCTACCCGATCTTATGGGTCCAAATGCCAAGCATACCCCAGAAGGGAATCAACATCGTCACGACGTTTGTTACTATAAACTAAAGGCCCTGGATGAGCACGCAACCATAAAGT
>CEMJ01392276.1:0-34550 GCA_900068955.1 Clitocybe nebularis | reverse complement strand
GTATCAAACATTTCCATTCTCTTCAAGTATTTAAAGAGTTCTATGTAAATAAGTATGCTGACCATCATAGTCACGAAATAGCGTTCTAACGCAAGTCAATATCTTACTTTTGAAAGGTCTTCCCCCAACATCAAGGCCACAAAGGTCAAATTCTCGGAGCCCCGGCCTCAAGTCATACCGAAAGTTGACCGAAAGGTCTGGAAGGTCAATCAAGTCAAAGGTCACACGCAAACTCAAACCCAAAGGCCTTGCTGTTTTCCTGATGAGGGACTACTAAATCATTGTTCAGGTCATGCAAAGACCTAAAACATAAAGACACAGATATTTCCAGGGAACTGTAAGATACGATTTTCTTGGGCTTCGAGATAGTTGGTGACTGCCATTATGCCTCCTCTGAATGAGAGTTTGTCGGCACCAGGATCACTCAGCCTCCTTACAATTCGAGGTTGGGATGTCCCTATTCCGGTTAGATGATGGTTTATAACCCGAATGCCCCTGAGAAAACACGACGAAGAGGTTGAAGACTCGATAGCTAATTTTTTTGAACCAAAGCTGAAGTAGATAATACCACGATAACGTACGGACCACAAGAAGAACGTTGTGGGATTACGATTACCTTAATTCGCATAATGACTCACCGTCGTAGTGCTGAATAGTCTTGTCTGGGATCGTGGTAAAAAAAGAATTTATGTGTACTGCGAAAGGCATGCCTCCATACCCAATCCTGGACATTTTGCTCCAGTAGTTATAGGCTTGTGGCAACATGTGATAGGGATCAAATAAACGGCACCTACATCGCCAACACCTGGGGTGTTGGTGGTAGAAGGGCCGATTTGCGTGTCTCTACGACCATCTGCCATGAGGAGACGGTACGCCCCCTCGCAAGGCTCCACGGCCCCGGTCTGATGGTACGACCCGAGGAGGCATGGTTTGACGATGTGGCAAGGCAAGGCGTTGAGGGGTTAGGATATTGCAGAGCCGTCTCGCTATTTGACGACTGCATTCCAATTCGAGGAACGAGATTCCGAGTTTAAGAGTTGAGAATGAGGTCTTTACATCCTGAGGTGTCGAGTTCTACGAGTCCGATCACTGCGGCAAATGCCGTGATGGCGGCTCTAAGCTGCGCTTCCGGTCCTCTTGTTTTTGAACTCGTGCTTTTAGCCCAGGTGAATTACTATGTATTTTACTATCTAAATTTGGGTACTTGATATCAACAGATTACAGCCATCTTATAACCTCTTATCGCAAGATCAGCAACCTTCTCTCATGGAACAGCTCCGCAGCAAGCCACTGCCAATGTAAGGAATTGCTGAAGAATTGACGCCATTAGGAGGCCCACACTAGCCTTCAATCCAGTAACATCACTCGTACACCACTTTGCTAGCTGGTGAGAATACTTCAGAGGTGTTGATTCCCCTAAACTGCATATCTAGTTAAAAGACCCAACTGCTGAAACTCATTCGCCGTCCTCATTATCCCAGATAGCTGATCATTGCCAACATAGAAGATAGATATTTCCGTTTTTGCTCAATATTTCTGATCCAGAGCCTGTTGTAATATCCGCTACAGCATTACGCCCGACGGACCAACTGACAAGGGTCCACCAGATAGATGGTCTTACCGGCGATATTACCTGAAGCTCAAGGGAGTTGTCTTGGACCCAGACTCGTCGTCGTTTCCAGTAACAGCAACAATAACGGAGATAGGGAGGAAGTTACGCCTGGCTGTGGCCGCGCAAGCCCACAACGCCCAGAGCCGGTAAGAGGCGCTCGCACTATTCCTGCACACATGGATAAGCGGTTGCTGCCCAAGTTCGTTTTTGTACAGGGATAGATGCAAACTTTTGAATTGCACTACAATGGACTAGAGCTATATTCGCCATTTGTGGCCGCAGCTTAAATCACTCAACCTAGCATGAGAACTTTATTTTTCATTGGTAAGGGATCCAAGTATAGTCTTATGGCGCTGTGACAATGTATCCTTGCAGTCTACATGCTTGACAGATTTCGGCGATGCCGCGGTGGCAGCAGCCTTATGCAGCTGCGTGATACTGTTATCATTCAATTGCCTATTTTTGGCGCTGAAACTCGGCCACGGCTTTTAAAACCATTCCCACTAACCTCTGAGCGCCCTTCAGTTCCTAACCTCCCACTTCTATGAGTGTCGAATGCGCAAAACCGTGAGGTTGAACGGTACATAGTCTAACACCTCACTCTCTAAGATTATAATACTTACCATCTGACCGCATAGGTGGTGCTCTTAGATGATCCACTACGGTATCTGGCGCTCCCCAAACCCCAACTCTCAACCCACCACATCTTTACCAACATCATGTCAATAGGTCTGACGGACCTACCCGCCGACGCAGTCCGAGATATACTCGATCTGTTAGACGATAAAAATCTACTTCCGGTATTACACGTTTCTCGGGCGTCGAGGATTCTAGGTTTGGTCACGCTTCTCATGCGCCATAAATCCCTCGCCAACCTCGATAGCTCAACAAAGGTGTCATTTTCTTCAGGATATATCGGAGACCTTGAAAGGAATCTCAATGATATAACCAAGTTGACCGTCCATTACGATAGTTTCCCAGACTTTATGACATTGGCGCGCGTGTGTCTATCATTGCCTAATCTTACAGAACTGGATTTGAACATTCGCTATCTACGTTCTCCCACCCGTGCCAAGTTCTCACAAAATGGGTTGCTGTACTTAATCTATGCGTTATCGGAGCGCAGTGATGGAATTTCTAACCTTCTGGTCTTGGATGATGGATATTGGTGTATGTCAAAACGCCGAAGACAGCGAGCGGAAATATTGACACCTAACCCCACGGGGTGCTGCGCCTCCGTGGTTTGGCCCGCTGCTATCTCTTACCTGCTTCTTGGCACAGTCGCTCGGGGCTTGTACACATATCTCCGTGATCCCTTCGCAACTAGGAAGCAAAAGGATAGACTTCGGAAAGATATGAAAACGTTTATGCTACGGACACCCTATCAATGTTCAGAGACTCTCCAGCTCAAATTCAAACCATTGGCTCCCAGTACTTTTCCTTCTTTGATTCACGAAAACTGGAATTTAGTGGTATTTGATGGAAACAAAACGACAGAGCTAACAATGGGACATGGCCGCCACCATCAACTCCTCCCCAGAAAGGATTGCGGACCAGCACTATCAAGCATCCACCTTCCCTTACTGAAATCACTACACGTCTGCAAGAAAGCGAAGCTCTCCATGACAGATGTAGCTCCGTTCCTTGATCGTCACCCAACGATCGAGAGCCTCATGCTCAATCATTACTCTCTTTCGCCCCCCCTTACCACACCTGGTATGAAGTGGGCTGTGCCAAATCTGGCGGCGTTAGAAGCTCCCCTGCATTATCTAGAGGGCATCTTACGTGACATCGACATTCGTCGGCTTTCTACCATCTGTATAGGAAAACGTCCCCAATATCGAGGAAATATCATTGAAAAGAAGTTCGAATTTGATGTTCTCGATCGTGTGCTGGAAACGTTGACGAATTCCAGCGCCACCTCTTTGATGATAGTTCTTCCAGGAGGTTTGAAATCTCGGGCGTGGTTAGCGGGAAGGTCGAGATCTACAGGTACCGAGAGGGCGGAGACGAAAATGGTTATGGTTCAATCTCTCATAATTCTAACAGAAATGGATAAACCCTTTCATCGGAACATCGCGCCACCTTTGCGAGACTGGGTACATCTGTTCATCTCTATCAATCTGTTCCAGTGTACGGTACCAAGAGACTGGCCATCATCGATGGCCAAAAGTGAAGTGTTTGGCGTTTTCTGTCGGTTTGGCTATAATGGTGGACGGCACAACATCATTCACAATGTTCCGTGGAGGGACTGCAGGTCTTGTGGGGGTGCTGCTTCATTAATCTATCGCGCATAGAAGAGGGTTGGTACTACTGGTAATTATGAGTCGTTCGTTCTCATTCAGTAATAGTGGGTAAATCGGCGTTATGCTATACATACACCATGAATGTGTGTGGTCACAATACGTGCTTAAAAACAAGATTTTTTGACGAAGCATTCGAGGAGTGCTAATGAGACAAAATATCACACATTTCATGTTGGAAGTGTGACCACGGGACGTTAACATTTATTTGATAGGGTATTCGGGAATGTTGTAGAGACAGGACGTCATACATGTCATGCTCGAAACAAAAGTATGTGGATTGTCCGTTAGGGATTGATGGTCAGAAATAGAGAAGACCCTCCGACTAACAGCATCATTACTCAACCCTTCGCATGAGGAGTAGTTCAGGGCCTTCTCGCACACCAACTTGGGACGTAGGGGGATCGACCGATGGCTATCATTGAGCCATCAGGCAACGTGAATCTGTAATTTCGTATCAAGATGGACAACATGGCCTTGGGTAGTTTCACAAGTATGTTGACAAGAAAATACGGGGCAAAAACCTGTACCTTGAATTCAAACAGGGCAAACATCTCTCCTAGACGAATCCATGGTCCATCAGCAAAATTTATGAGGTGGCAGCGATCAGCCGATCTCTTTTCTTCTCTTCTATGATGTGCTATCGTCTAGCCAACGACCGGGGCTGAAGCTTGAACCCCTTTCCAGCTTCACCCCACATGAGTTCTGGGCGGTTCTTACACATGGTCGACACATGTACGGCAGAGCCCATGGGGACGGAGATGTGGTCAGTCGGCTCCCCTTTGGCTTCGTGGGTTGGCTGACCAAGAAGGGTTATATTATCTTCGCATGCCCGGGGTGAAGGAGTCAAACGGACTGAGTCATTAAACATACCGGCGTCGGACGGGTTCGGTAGTGGATATAATGACGAAAGTTCCACATCGTCGGGAGCTTGGCGTTCAAGTTTCAAATCTAAATCTCGAATCCTCCCACAATTCTACAGCCACCCAGTCTGCTCAGGGCTTTGAAGCTACGAATCAACCCCCTCGGAAGCAGGTAAATGCTATTTTAAAAGTTGTCGCATTTAAATCTGCCGCATGTTTGTAAGAATCCCAATGTCTGCAGTACTACAACGATGAAAATCTTTCGGTGATACGTCATGATGCCTTCAAAGTTGGATTCACAATGGATATGTCACCGCCAAAACATTTTGGGCCACGTGACTATGTTGTCATCATCGGCCAGTTCTTGAAGCTGTGCGTCACAGTGCGTGCCACGGGATCGGAAACAGTATGTTTTTCCCTTTCTTGACGTGTATATCCTCTCTATTAGATATCGTGAAGGATACACTACGGTGTCGAGCACTCCCTGGAAACTAATTCTCAACCCTTCACATCTTCACCAAGGCCATATCGATATAAGTCTGACTGTTAATGTGATTCAAGATACTTTCGATCTGCCGGACGATACAAATCTACTTTCTTTGTTGCGAGTTTCCCGGATCGTAAAAATTCTCGGCCTAGTCACGCGCCAAAAATTGCTTGCCAACGCCGGGAGCCCTGTGAACGTATCGTTTTACTGGAGATCTTGAGAGGAACCTCATGAAAAAAACCAAGTTGACTGTCTGTCATGACGGTCCCCCACGCTTGATGCATGATGATTTAGGCACATATGTGTGTGTAGACCATTGCCGATTTTTATAGAGCTAGAATTAAACTGCGTCCCCCGCGTTCCCCTACCGCGACCAGCTGCTACCAAAGGCATTACACTACTTCTGAGCAGAATTACTAAGGGATTGCGCACATATATTCGCTCACTTTGCAACGAGGAAGCAGAGGGGCAGACTCTAGAACAATCTGCACACGCCCATGGCAAGGTTCCTAATACATATCTTGGAGAATATCCAACTCAAAATCAAACCGTTGGAACCCAGTGTTCAATGGAAGCGAAATGAAAGGGTCAACAATGGGTCACGGTTACCACTACGAACTCTTTACGTGTTTGCAAGAAAAAAAGCTCTCCATGACAGATGTACCTCGATTTCTTGTCCGTCACCCAATGATCGAGAATCTCATGCTCAATCATTATTCTCTAATATCCCCTCTTACCACACCTAGCATCCGATGACCTATGCTAGATCCGAGCGTGTTATAAGCTCCCTTACATTATCTAGAGGTCATCTTACGCGACATCGACATCCATTGGCTCTCAACTATTTGTATAGGGAAGCGGCCCCGGGGTCGGGGAGATATCGTTGACCAAGAGTTCGACTTCGATGCTCTCGATCATGTGTTGGATGTATTGACGAGCTCCAGCGTACCTCTGATAGTCTTCCAGGACGTATACCTTCTCATCAGGGCGTGCGCCACTTCTGCAAGACTGGGTGCATCTATTCAGCTCTGTCACAAGACATTGGCCCTTGTCAATGACCTTGAATGAGATGTTTGACGTCCCCTTTCAGTTTGACTATAATGGGGAAATGCACGCCCGCCCACATTAGTTCAATATCACAGGGAGGATTTGCAGTTCTTAATACTTATAGGGCGAGGTTAAGTTTCATTGAGCTGCGTGCACAGAAGGGGTCAGCCTTACTAAAAACTACGCGCGATCTGTTCTTGTGTGCCTCTGAATCGTAGTTTCAATGATTGATAATTTTAATAACACAATTACGGATTTGTTGAAGTGACCTATATTCCGAGTTCCAGTTTATGAGCATTGGAGATGGTCGATAAGATCTTAAACTAGCTTTTGAACCTGAGCCAGAACTGGAAGTTGTTGATTTCTGCCTCCCCATCCACTTTTTGAACCCTCAACACTTCCAAATATCCACCTTCCCCTATGGGGCTGCCGCACGTTTGCCATGGTGGTTCTACTTAATAACGTTAGCCGTTAATCCGCAATTGAAAGTCTCATGCTGAACTATTATATTCTTTTGGCCCCCTTTCTATGCCCGGTGTTCGGTGGCTTATGCCAAATCTAAGCGCACTAGAAGCACCCTACGTTATCTGGGGGCTACCCTGCGTGACATCGATATTCGTCTACTCTCTCGGGGAAATGCCTCGAGATCGGGATCTGCAAGTGCTGGGAAAGTGGAAATAGATATGATCATAATCCACACGACTCTTGACGACCTCTTCTTTGGGACATTGCATCACCCCTCCGACGCACAACCCTTAGTTTTGAAATCGGGGGCCCCAAGTGTGTTGAGAGTGACTAACTCTTGCGAAAAAAAATCAATACCACGTAAATGGTCGCAGAGACAAACCTCTTGGTGCCGCATCACGGAGAAATCGGAATCAACAAAACATCATGATCAGTCTTTGGGGTAAAGTATCGGAACTTGATTTCTGAACATTTCTATTTGTCGTTAATCTCTCTGCCGCTTGTTTGCACGCAGTCGGGCGTTATCAGCTCGTAAAGGCCCCCCTTGGTCGCCTTCTAAGTCCATCAAACCATCCGTAGATTCAAAAGTGGACAATCTCCTGCGCGGCCGAGAAAACGAGGTGGGAGTCTCATCATCGTCATCATCATCATTCACCTCATTACCGTCTTCCTCAGTAGAGCTTTCAGTAAACACATCGTGAATAGAAGGTGGTGGTGAATTCTCGTCAATAATAGATTGTGACTTTGGCCGAGTGTCTAAATCTTTGTCAGGTATCTGGGAAAGGAAATTATATACTAATGGGAATTAATCAAAGACTAATAGATACTCACAGGAACCCGAACAAGGTATGCCAAGAAGGTACAGCAGGCAGAGAAGATGAAGACAACTTTTATGCTAACGGCATACGAGTCGCGTGCTTTCTTCTGGAGTTCGGGTGGAAGACTTGCGACAAGACGTGCAGATTGTCGGATTTTTAGAATTAGCTAGGAGAAGCGAAGATGTTAAATGACGATAAGCATGAGAGGAATGGAGACAAAAATAACTGACTTCTTCCGCATTTGGGGTGTGTATTCGTTTCCGGAGCTCAGCGTCCAATTTCGACTGGAATAGAGCCGAGGAGATCGCAACCCCACCCACTTGACCTGATAAAAGCACTTTCAATGTTGATATCGCGTGATAGCGGAAAATTAGCAAACCAATCCCTCGAAAGAGCTGTCCGAAGCCTGTTCCGACGGCCATTTGAGCTTCTAATTATGATGTTAGCCAGATTGGTGGATGGTATGATCGATCACACCTACCTGGTAAACGCACGAGGAGTGCGACTATCAATCGCAATCAGAGCTGTGTTCTTGGAATAAAAGGGACCCATACTAAGCATGGTCTGCAATACGATAGCGTTCCCAAACCCAAGTGGAAACTAAGTGCTAGTTCAAAACAATTCAAGACAAGATAGAGAACACATACTACGCCCAACCAAGTTAGATACACGCTCGAATTCTCGTTCATGGAAGCGATTAGAACAGCACCAATGAATGGGAAGCAGCCAAAGATTGCGTTAATTGTCTTGTATCTGCCAGTTCGATTCATCATATACCCAGCGAAGACGGAACCCAACGACAACCCAATACTATTGGGCACCAGGTGTAGACCTACGAAGTCCAGGAGATTAATCATTGGCTGCGGAAACTTCTTGAAAGAATCTCACCCGCTGTTGATGCATTGGTTAACATGACAGTTTGAAACCACATCGGGAAAAAGTAAATGATCGAAAAATTGCACAGGGCAACTAAGAAATTAGAAAGCCCCACGAGAACTGGAATCTTCTGTTTCAGCAAAAACGGGGCCAATACCGGTTCCGGGGCGATGAAGAGCTCAACAAATAAAAATGTAACGGAGCACACGGAGGCGGTAGCCAGAGATGCTATCACTTTTATGTCTGACCACTGCAAGGGAGGGGGGGACATCAATTGATGTGAGACATCAGAGGCTCTGCACAAACCGGAAGACCCTCATTGTAGCGTGCGCTCAAGAATAGAAGGGTAGCGCCGACCTAGCATAGAATTTAGTGTGCCAGGGGTATCTTGATGGAGTCAATGGTCACCGTCACGAGGAGCGTGATACTCCCTCCATAATCTATCCTTTTCAAAACCTCTCTTGTACTTCTGCCTTTACCCTAGGAGTGACCGGGTTAGAAAATATCCATAAGGTTAAGTGGAAACCCTTACCGGAGTTACATAATGTAAATGATATGTTGATAAGAAAAAAGAGAGGCAAAACAAAGGCAGTTGCAATAAAAACGCCCATCGCCATCCCAACCTATAAATCGTGCTTCAGATAGAGATATCAACGTTTTGGGGGCAGAATGAACCAACCAATCAGTAATGATACCCCCAAATGGGCCACCTATGCCCATCCCGAGCTGCATCACAGATGTTTCAGGTCGTTTGATAGTGAGAGAGAGAGAAAATCAGACTAACGCCCCCAAAGATACTTGAAATGCTTTGAGTCAAACCTCTTTTCTGTAAATTGACACAGCTATCATAGAACGTTGCGCAGATGAATGATGACCTCATACCCGCATGCTATACATGTCAGAAACCACAATGCTGTAGGATTTCAATGGCTGAGAAACAGTGCTAGAATCTAGTTGTATAGCATAACGTACGATGAAGTCGTAAGCAAACCCCCACCCCCAATTCCAGACAACTAAACCAAATAAATATTTTTTAAGTTAATTGAATAATAGATACGCACGAATCTGGCCAAGATCAACATCTCCATACTATTGGAGAGCCCGCAAAGAAGAACTCCCAGGCTTGTAAATAATAGAGCAACTTGATGCGCACCCCTCCGGCCTAGGACATTACAAAGACGGCCATAAAGAGGCGTAAATGTGCAAGTTGCGAGTAAATAGCTATACAACTTTATGTGAGATGATAAAGGCAAGGAAAATATACGACGTACGATGTTCCAAGCCAGCTCGCTTGATTCGACTTCTGAAAATCTGAAGATATGGAGGGTAGCACTGATGGGGCCTTAACGTCACTTCAAGGGAGTAGAGCTCAACGAAGACCGTACTTGTGGGAACTAAGGTTTCTATTTAATTACGCCGTTAATAAACACCGAACTTTAATTATCTCAATATGCACAGTACGATTTAAGGACTGTAAAAAGGTACAGCAGCCGCATACCAAATACTAAAATGACGCACTGAAAGAAAGTTGGCCATCCATATTGCCGCTAATATTCCATATCGAGTCGAATGACCTATCTCGAGGGGTCCAGGGCGACGAGGACCGACGGCTGCAGGCTTGCCAGGATGTTCATCGTGACTGTTAGCCTGGGCTGCAGAAGACCTTGGAAGTAAGGGATCGTTTTCAGTGGGCCTTGAGGATATCATGCGCGTTCTAGAAGCAATAGGTATTAACCCTAGAGAATACTATACGAGGTAGCAACAAATGACAGCCTGGGAGGGTACAGCAAAACGTCGAACAAGTCTAGATTGGACAATATTGTCGGCAGGTTCCGGGCCAACGATAACCATGTGACTAGTAATGCTTGCTCATCCCAAGTCCAATGCTAAATCCACAGTAAGTGTCACCCCTCAACAAACACGCAACCTACATTTACAATGTAGGGAAAAAATATACCTAAGCAACAGGCAATGAGGCCTCCCATCCCTTAATTCGTTACTTAAAAATAATTGTATCTCCAGGCAGCGAAACGAATTTCCTCTATTCTCCAAGCTACTACCTCTCAGACGGAAGTCGCCACAAGAAGAAGCTTAAGCTGCACCCGAAATCATCATACAGTAGTCTGTATCGGCATCGAGCTCCTTCCACTTTCCATCCTTGTTTGCTGATTTTGGTAGGTCACAAACATTTGTTCCGCCTCTAAAAGTAAGCCTTCAGAGCCCCAGGACTATTGACTATTGACTAATTAAAACTATGTAGATGCTGGCTCTGTACTTCTCCTCTCGTGAACTACTTACGCCTCCCATATAACATTAAATTCTCGTACCTTCTAGTTAGTGCCTACATCAGGAACCTATGATATGTTGGTGGCCATGCGTCCCCCTGTCTAATGTCGTGAATAGCCCAGCTCATATATCCAGATATGATCACTGCCGGCGTCACAACCGAGCTTGCAAAACTTTAAAAGAATGATTGTGAGTGTCAGTCTCCTCCTCCCGGTGAACCCCGCATACATAGGGGTACTAGTAAGCTAATCCTTTCGACATCTGCGTTAGTTATAGATTATTCTTACCACCTTCTCCGATCATGACAATGCGATCAATCATCAGTGTTAAGTACTCGAGAGATAAAGATGCTACCTCTTCCATGATTGGAGCCGAGTATGCGTTACCGGGAGTATCTCGCTTCACCTATGCATCATAACTTGGTTTCACCTTCCAAAGTGTGCTTCCTGACGTACCTCTGAGAACTCACTGCCTTTCCTGGAATGGACTAGGACACTCATCAGACACATGACATGGCTCATAACGATTGGGCACCATATTCTGACCGCCGCCTAGCTTTCAAGCGGCTCTAGACCCAGCCATAGTGAAATTACATACGATACCCTTGTGTCTACACTGATCCGCGAAGGTTGTGCTCGCACCATACTCGTTTGGCTTGCGCCTGTTCTGTGGTACCGAGCTATGACTCTCACGAGCTGTGTGAGAGGCATATGGAACTGTCAGCCCTCGCACCAATTCCTGTCATGTCCCGTCATATTTTTCTGCTCTACCATGAGCATCGCTTTGTCCAAAGGATTGAATGTAATAACCCATCACTGTGCAGTGATGCAGACGCTGAAACTTTCGCCAACCTGAGCCCAGTCTCCGAAGATGATTCAAACTCTAATTATCCCCACGCCAGTTATAGCGTGCCTGTTCCTGTATGCCTACCTATTCCTCATCAGAAACTAAACCGATTGAAATTGCCTTAATTAAATCGATGAACGGTCTTCAGAAGACTTATACCCGTCCGATTTAGATCTGGCAAAATAATAACAACGAATTCATATATCGTACTCAACCCTGTGGAGCCCTGCTCAGTCAATCTCTATCGGTCTTGGGTGTTCCTTCCTCATTTTCAGGACAACTTGTATGTGCAATCAGACACCTGCACGAGAACGAAACTCGAAGATAATAAATATAGGTTCTTGGGCCCAAGAACAAGTGGTAAATGTAGAAATCGAAGAAATAATTAACGACGGCTATTTCCTACAGCGTACGTGCAATGGGGGCAAAGCCTGTTGAGATTCGGCGCTGGTAGGACACTGTCAGAAATCTTTGGCGGAGGGAATGGGGAAGGCGTACAATATTGTTCCGGGTACTGCCGACTGCCAGATGGTCGCAATAATGAAGAATGAAGTTTCATATTGCAAGGGGGTGGAATGTAATGAGAGGAGAAATTTTTCAAGGGATTGTCAGACGTATATAGAGAGTATGAGGAAGAGGTGCGTACTATTGCCAACAAGTCTCGTTGCATTGAGGAGGAACACATGTCGATGGATGCTCTGGGCTGAATTTGCAGGTAGGGCTATCACAGTGCACCTGTAACATATTAGCCAAATCAATGACATTGCCAATGGGCGCAATACCATTTCGTCAGGCTAGCAAAACAGAGGTTAGACTTCCAGACATCCTCTGAGGTTGGGCACGTACAATGGGAACCTGGTGGCCGCACTTGAGGTAAACGTTGCAAACTCTTTTATATCATGGTCAGGACATCTGTGTTAGCTATGGAGTGAGCAGGAGAAACTCACTGACGCCAACGGCACATGGTTATTTGTTCGAATGCTTGTTAGCTTAGAGATGATATAGCTGAGATGACTAGCTTGCAGACAAAGCGTTCTACTGGTCTGCCTTTATAACCAACGGAGGCGATGATACCGAAGGGTGTGAAGATCATTGTGTCTCCATCGTATGCAAGTCCCTGCAGTGTTTCTCTGATCTAAATTAGGACAGGGATACCATTGGCGTACCTGGTTGTATCCCCTGATGACGTTCTAGAATAATTTTTTGTCCAGAAGGGCTTTCGGCTCGAAACTCCAACGGTAATCTTACGAGGATGTCGACGAAACTGACTTAACCAATTTCATTCACGACCACACAGATCGCAAAAGGGCATATTGCAATGCATCACCTAACCTCGGAACACATGCCAGAGCCCTATGCACGCGAAGCGCCTTCTAAACCGGACTGAGGAGCGGAGGCAGCTTGGCGATGTGGCAATCCAGAGTGGCGAGAAAATGTTCGGAACGACTGGAGCTGTTGTTAAGACTCAAACACAGACCACCAGCGGAAGTTCAGTTGTATCATCCTCGGATCGGTTTATGCTAAATCCCTAACAAGCGGGGGACAGGTGGATCAGACCGAATTGAAAAATTGATTGAAGGATCATGGAGGCAGATCATTAATCACCGCTGAACAAAAATTAATTAATATTTGCCACATGGCCTTACGATACATAGCCAAACAACAACTCAATTCATTCCCAAAATATTCCCATTGTAAAATTGCATCTCCAGGTGTCCGACAGCTACTCAACAGAGTGTTGACAACCACGGTCTACCCATGTAAATGGCAAAGTCTGTGGCATCCAGACAGGCCGACGCCACTCCCTTTGCAAAGGGAAAGGGAAAACAACCTAAGCGGTTTTTGGAAAAAAATGTATTACCTAGTCATTTCACACCGCTTCGCAGAAATTGATTTAGCTTTCTATGTTTTTAGGACGCCCTGGAACTCGCCGCGTCCATAGCAGGTTTACAAGAAGAAAAGTCTCTAGTTCGGGCTGAGAAGCATCACAATGCACAGGCAAGTCGATGATCTTTTACTCTTCGACGCCCATCATGATTTCACCTTCATTCGATGAATACTCGTGTCCGGCGCAGGTTGGGCAACCCAAGGAGTATTCAAAACCTCGCATCTCGGCCGCAAGAGTCAAACTAGTGCGTCTCCATTCCTGGTATCTGCATACAATATCACACTGTTAAGGGCCCTGACGACAGAAAGAGACCAAAGCATTTCTGGCAGCGCAGCGGGCCCGGACGAAAAAGGAAAAGGCTAAGAGGAAGCGGCTCCCACAAGAGAGGTTTTCCAATGAAGGGAACGAAATAGGATCTTCATCCGGCAACCCGGGGAAAGCGGCTCGTAAAAGTGTTTCATTTGCATGACGAAACGCCTCTGCGCAATTCCGGCGCCGCCGTGAACCCTTTGGCGCCTGATCTATTCTCGCTCGTCCCCAATACGACGAGTGAGACGATAAGGAATCTGTACGGATGAGATCTCATTGTTTTCTTTTTTGGTAGGACATCACTTTTCAGCGCGGCGGCGGATCGTTCCGATGGCTTAGTTGATTGTGTTGGTTGTCATTTTCTTTTCTATGCTACATGATCTGCCTTCAAATCGAACGGAATTTGAGCTGAGGTGACCTCATTCTAAGCATGTGCCCAAGAAACCTCCAAGATAGAATCGAATTACGAGGATGTGGCAAAATTGACAGCCACGGAGCATTGGATAACGTCAGACTTAAAAAGTCACTTGTTCCCTTCCCCCTGTCGCTATGCAATCTACTTGACTGCTTATGTCTAACTTGCGAAGTGGAGGCGGGAAAATCCTCGGTCCGAGATAGCTTCCAGTAAGTAAATACGTCCTCCCACGACTGTTGAAAATGACAGTGCTTGTCTTCCCCTGAATTCGGCAATGAAGGTTATGGCATTCCGTTTTACGCAGTTAAGTAATCTGACTGGCTGACCTGCCACACAAGGTTCATTCCATACGCACACGTACACATTCTAACATAGTCCCGCAGAACTCCTGATGGATAATCACGGTAAGAATAGGTTCGGAAAAGTTGACCCAATCCGCTGGAGATGATCAATCGGTGCTCCAGGCGTAATCACCTATCGAAAAAGATGACTGCCACATTCATGTCATACCTACTCAGATGCTGTGTTAGTGGCTAGTGTCCGCTCACGACCAAGGGTATATATACCTATAGTACCATGAGCGGGGTGGCTCCATATCTAACAACGCCGTTGTCAAATCCCCATCTGCACCCCCAAGTGCATTTCTGACTAAATGGCCAGCTGCATTGTTGTCAATACAAACAAATTCTTTTGGTGTACGCCACCGGTTATATGATATAGTATTGTCCGTGCCCAACAGCACAGGAAGATTCTCGGGCTGAATGATCCCCGCAACAGGAGTTAACGTGGTGGCCTCTGGAGAGAAGTACATCTCTTCGTCCAACCACATCCCAACCAGTCCCACGACTTCCTCGTTGGTGAGGCTGTTCCAGAGACCGTTGGAAGCCATGACCAGAAAGTCCCCAGGTTTAACTTCGATAGTAGTAACTTCAGGCTCAGCCGTAACGAATGGGGGCGTTGATACACATGGAAAGTCACCCAAGTGGTCCATGTGTAGACGCTCCTGAATCGCATGGCTCCATTTGTCAAGTGCAAGGCCGAAAGCACGAGTCACGGCATAGGCATTAAACGAGCCTATCTCTTCACCAGGATGTAAATGGCGTAGTCTTTCCAGTTCAGCCGGATTAGAAGTGTCCTGTTCTATTGTAAGGGCATGTGCCTCATACACTTGGAGGCCGTTCTTCTTTTCGGCAACGCGGCCAAGCACCGCACGCGAATTACCCGTAAGCGCTACCTTTAGGATACGAGAGTCGTCATCAAAGAACGAGAGAAGCACGGAGGACCCCGAAAGTGCCACACCAAGAGGTCTAACTGCAGCCGCCTTGGAGCGGGAGGACATGAAAAGATTACGAGCCGTGTCAGTCAATTCTCTATCAAGATCAAGGAAAGTTTCTTTGATAGTTCTATCCGTAGCCTTTGAGAGCTTTTCGGGAGTAAAGCTCATCGTTCCAATTTCAGTGCGTTCTGCGTCCCTGTGGAATGGATCGCACTCCGAAATAAGGTTAATAATATCATTTAGGACGTTCGACAAGAGGCGGTATACAAGGTAGCTTTTGGTTTCTGGCCCATTAATACCATTAAGAATGCTAAGCAGCGTTAAATTGGGGCCCTTGTCTAGTGTGACACAGCATGTAGCAAGGGCATCCCATGGAGGATTGTAACTATAAATAGTTAGTTGGGACGAGTATTGCATGAGGGGGGCCAACTAACTTGGGCATAGACAGGTAATCGACTCGAAAAATTCCATTTGCCCGTTCCCAGGAGAAGTTGACTGCTTGTTCGGAGATCCTGTCCCTATCAGGTGGGGTCGGTGAATATCGGGTCTGAGCGGACAATTTATCACGATAGATTAAATATGTCGTAGAATCATCGTCAGGTCTGGCAGGCTTTTCGGGAAATTCGCTGCCACCCAAGTTGCTATCTGCGTATATCCGATGTTGGCGAGAATAGTAAACTACGCCGAGAAGACCGAGTGTGGCGCCAGTAACGACTTGTGTGCCGATAGGCTTTCTTCGATTTGATGACAACCAGGAGATGGTCGTTCTGTGAAAGAACCTAAACATATAACTGAGGTCGCTGTTCGGGTGACGGTCTCAGTTAATTGCAGTCAGCAGATACTTGCAAGCGAGGTCTTGAAGTTGCGTATGTGTCAGACAACCAGTCAATATAGTAGTTCTTCTACAAGGAAGGTTATAGCAATATGAATATTGAAGGAAGATCCAGGAATAACCTATCTAGTGGGCAAGTTTATGGGATCAGTCACTGGCCGGGGATAGTCGTAAAACCGCTGTTCTCCTTACTGGTCAGAGGATAAGGTTCTACCTATAATTTGTTCTCAGGGTCAGTTTCATTTTTTGAACGTAGGAGTAGGAACACATCTCAGCACCTGAAATGGATGAGACGTTGACAACTTGACGTTTCAGTTGACGTCAATTGAATTTTGAATCTTTTGGTTATTGATCGATAGTACAATATAAACACTGTCACAAGGTCAGATGATTTTAATCGTCACGTGCTATTCTACTTGTCGGTTCATTTCTGATGATCTTCGTCCTTCATCTGTGATCTATTGAACGCTGTGGCATGAGCTTAATATTTCACTCACTGGTTTACACAACATCTTGAATTTGATCCTTTCTTGGCTAAATTCGAAACCTGAAACAAAAATCATGAACCGACCATCCACCAAGACAATATATACGCCTGTATTCTATGCAACGCCACAATCGTCGACTTCTTCAACAGCCCTTCGCGCAGCAGATATACCCGAAGCATACTTGGACTCTCTATCACGGAAGTATCTGGCCTTGGCTCAGATAGTGAAAGAACTGCCTGCAGAAGGTGAAGAGGATGTGGAAAGCAAAGCGCGGGTTGATGCACTTTGCAAACGAGTGAAGGAAGCGTTCGAGCTCGCAGGTGGCGACCCAGCTGATGGGAAATGGGCTTTAATAACTGGACTTCTGCGACTGGGAAGCACGAGAGGAGGTGTACGGTGGGTCGGTTCGACAATGGAAGGAAGGAAAGTAGCTTCTAACATTGGATGGATCAATGCCCACTCTGAAAAGGAGTGGGCAGACTGGGAAAAACGATGGAAGGAGGAGGATAGAGTAAGAGAAGAGGAGGAAAAGCTGAAACAAAGGGTCGAGAGTTGGAAGCAGAAGATCGCTACAAACATTCCCCCAGACGCTGGCAGTATTATCTCAATTTCCGACGACTATGAGAGCACCAAATTTAGGGAGCCCTCTGCGAAGAGGGGGGCAAAAACTTCAATAGTAACTCCCGTTGTTGCAGGACGGAGCGAACCGGGGATCAAGCCCACGGCGACAAAATTGAGCTTGCACGGCCGTGACCCATTGGACCCGCCAGCGTTAGGGTTTACAGTAAAGAAACGATCCAGCTTGGCAATTGTGGGTAAACCGAAGCCTACAAAGCCACCAACAGATAATATTATTGCTGGACCCTCGAGGCTAGCACCGTACACAAACGATAAAATACCATCTACAGATGCAGACCTTGCGCAGGACACAAGCAGCTCTCTTATTAAAGCGCCTGGTCGGGGGATCGCGGACGTGTCTGAAACAGTGAGCTCTTAATCTCAATATTGAGATAATCCTCTAACACTACATTTTACAAGTCTTTTCTCCCCCCATCGTTCCCTACGGAACTAGTCACCTCCACACCAAATGACAAGACGGAAAAGCGTCAAAAACCACCTCCTATTCCTCTTCCCCCCACCTCGTCGCCCCCTTCATCACCCCCAGTCGTACACGTCTATGGATATCCACGATCAGATATGAACCATACACCGTCTCAACCCGAACCGCCTACAACACCCTCACGGAGCCACGATTCTGTACCTACTGCTCACAACAAACGGCCGAGGTCTGTCACTCCGGACCATGTTGTAAAAAAAGCACGCACAGTTTCCATGTTCCCAAGCTCAAGTGAAATACCCCCACCGAGCACTCCCCCGTCAGCCGCAGGGTTGACAGGGTACTGCGCCCCGAACCCAGTCTCTACTACACCTCGGCGACTTGGTCAGCTGCCAACGCTAACAGAGCTCTTGGCGTCTTCGAAAAGGGCAAAGGTGTTATCTCCGAAAGGGAAGGGGAAGGCAAGAAGAACAAACGAACCAGGCACATCTATTTCTGAGGGGAAGGCAAAAGAAAAAGATGGACTGGCCATCGTGAATGCAATCAGAGGCAATGAAACCGAGAGTAAATCGGAGAATGTGATTGAAGTATCTGAGTTGTTCCCAGATCCTCAGGTCTCTCGAAATCTCTTCAATGTGGATGTCGAAGGGGTGAACATCGAAACAGGACCGGATATGTTTTATGACATCGCTTCGCCGACTAAATCGCTCTCTTCCCTTGCCGCCTCTGACTCTGACTCCGATGACGAAGATATGAACGTGAAACTTATGCACAACGACGAGGGTGGATTCAAGCCTCCCTTCGCGTCGACGCAGGCTGGTAGGAAGGGGTCAAGCACAGAAGGACTTGGGCTTCAGGGACACGACAATACATTTAGCTGGACGGGGTACAGCTCACAGTTTGACGTGAATGGGAAGGTGGATCAGTTAAGTAAATTTATGGAGAAGGATGTTGACTATGGTGGATGGTTGAGGGAACCCAGTCCTGACTCCGAGTATGAGGAGAGTCAATAATACTCTATCAATAGCGTGACTGCGTAATTGTTTTGGGGGGCGTGTAACTTGTTTGAGTAGCATGTTGTTTATATTATATTTGTATCTTTTGACTGAAGTACTACAATGAAAGGAGCATTCAATTTATTCCATCCCAGCGTCCAATAAAGATTTAGAACCCATATGATAAAACATACATATACAGTACCCCCATACCTACTTATCATATGTAAGTAACAAAAAGTTATCTACAATCATATGCACTCGTGATTCGTTCCGCTCGTTACTCGTAGTCATGAATAATGAAAAACAAGAAAAATAATATCAAGAAGCCCAGCCGCCATGGAAGGGCTGTGTAAGAGTGAATAGGATGGTTTTTGGTCGCCGCGCCTTTGGCAGTAGATGGAACGGTCAAACTGCCATGCTATGTCTCCTCCCATCGTCCAAAACCACCATAGTCCTTGTGCCGCCACCAAGACCAGCTTTCTTTCTCCCCTCAACGTTCACCCACCCAGTTGCACCGCCCCTGCCAATACCGTACTCCGCATCGGCTTGTGTACCGTCGCTCTCGTCTTCATCCAACAATATCTGGGGCCTTGACTTCTTCCGCTTGACGGATGTAATAGCTGCAGATGAAGTCGACGACGACGACGTTGATGATGATGAGGGTGCCGGTGCCCGCGTTGTGGCCGGTGTGGGAGAGAAGAGCGATGCTGCTGATGCTGGGCGTGACAGAGGTAGTGGAAATAATTCAGGATTGATGTAGTTCCCGTTGACACGCAAGGGAAGTTCTAGTGATGACCTCGCCTCCGTATCATTGTCAGCATCATTCCCATCTTCCATCGGTTTGTATGTAGTTAAGACCGCGGCAGCCGATGACCTCTTCTTCGGAGCACTTCCAGGTGGAGGGTCGGGTTTCCGCATTTTTCTGTGTGAAAGAGAATTCCACGTTACGTGTATTCCAGGGATAGGATGTGAATGGGTGAATGGAACTTACGTATTTAGTTTAGGTTCGGCGTAGTTTACACTCTTCCTCGTCCTGCGCTCTCGGCCCCCCGGTGCGCCACCCTCGCCTTCCATAGGCGGGGCTGGACTTGAAGATGATCGTGAAGTAGGTGATGGTGAGGTTACGAGGAATTGCCTGTTAGCCGAAGACATAACGTCTCCATCTTGGTCGTGTACTATTGTTATGCGTGCCATGTTAGCCGAGGTAGGTATACGGGCAAGAGAGAGCAACTAACCAGTATTGTCTATAGGTGAAAGAGCAGCGCGAGAATTAGTGACGTCTTTGAGCCTAGGCTTGCTCCCATCTGTATTACCGTCATCCTCGTCCCTTTCCCTTGCTCTCTTTCGTTCGCGAGGGCGGGCAGTCTCAACACCTAGATCTCGCTCGCCCTCAGTGTCTCGTTCCTTGCCTTTGCTTTTGCGTCTTTGCTTCTTCGGCGGAATCACCTCATCCACATCCATATCCATGTCAAATTGGAGTTGATCGGTCACAGCCGCAATCTCTTCTTCCTCCTCTGCAAGGCCTGCTTCTCTCCGGATCGGAGAACCAAACGCCGGGCTCGCGGCTCTCGGTACAGACAGCGTTTCCGTATTTACCGATAATAGACCGCTTTGTCTCCTTGATGGTTTTCGAGGTTTTGTGCTGGGCCCTGATTCCAGCTCAGAGGAAATGATATTACCTGTGGATGGGAGCAAGGGTGGTGGAGATGATACGCGAGAACGTAGAGGTAGCCTTGACGCAGAGAGCCGAGGTTTTGATTTTGATTTCTGATGAGCGGGGCTGGGTGGCTTTTCGAGCTCTTGTTCAGAGGACGAAGGGAACAGCTCATCTTCTTCGTTGATTCCTGGTACGTTCGGTGGGCGAGCGATCCGGTTTGCTTGTAGCGAGCTCGGGCTCAGGTTCGGATTCGAAGGTGGGCGACGAGTTGGAGGAGACGGTGGCGTTGCGGGCGGGGGCGATACGGACCTAATATTAAATGACTGACGAAGGAACCCTAGATGTTTCGTGAGGTTAAGTGTCTGATATGTACCGGTTAATTGGCTAAACCGGAAACGATCGTCTACCTCACATACCGCAGCTTCTGCTTCATCTATGACTTTCCGCGATTTCTCCCGCTCGCGTTTGAGTTGTGCTGCCAGCGCAATTTCTGAGGCACGCAGACGAAGGTTCTCGACATACAGAGACGATATCTGGGCGTTGAGTTCTTCGATCCGAACACTCAGTGTCGAATTGAGTCTTTGTGACCGGAGTTGAGTTAATATCGTTATCTATTGATCAGAGGTGAACTCACTTGGTGATGTGCTTGTTGGCGAGCAAGAATTTCTTTTTGACTGTAAGCCACCACCCACGTCAGTGGTGCGGAGTAAAGCGAGATGAAACGACTTACAGCTCTCGAACTCAAAGAGGGCATCATTCTGTCTGACATTTATGGATACACGCGACTCCCTCCTGCTCATCGTTGCCTCCGGCGACGAGGCCCAGAGGAAATAGACTTGTGAAATAAATGGATGGTGGTCGAGCGTTTTGTCGTGCAAAACACGCCCTGATGGAAACAACGTACATTCACGTGACTCAACCATGTTGCCTGCCTGATTCGGCCTTTCCCCTGACTTGTGGACCCACAAGCACCCTCTTTGGACATCATATTCACACTTGCTCCATGGACATATACATTTCACATACAAAGGGAAAAAACTATCGTGTACAGCCAATCCCATCGATAAATTGCGATCATGGCATCACTGTTGACTCATACAATGTTCAGAAGTACGCCTGTCAAAAGAGTCCATCATAAGTCAGAATGTTCCCTATGCACAGGCTCGTTACTCACAGCGGCGTTGGGAGGGCTTGCGCAGCCCCCAATTCTTCGGGTGGTAGTGATAGCACGCCTCAGATCATGAAAAATAGGTGATTATTTCGAGGTGACTCACATATTGAGCGGCCACGACGAGAAAAAGAACGTGTACCGTCCGGTTTCCGCACAGGTCTCGGACAACTTTTCCAGGTCAAAGAATTCTCCTACCCAAGGTTCCGAATTCAGCAAATGAACGCTACAGCCGCGGATCATGCTTGTTCAGACGTACCGATAGGCATGCCCCATAAACTTTGATCGAAGTTAGCCAAGCGGAGGTCAGGTGAATGCAGAAAATACCACCAACCCAAGTATAGTCTAAGTGGATGTTTTAGCTCAAAGAACCTGTGAAAAGTGAAGAAAAGACTTCTTGCCTGATGCATATGTGGAACTCCTTCCGGTGTGGGCCAGCGCTGGTCATGTTTTTTAACTACACAGCATGTGCTGAGGGGCTTAGTCAACACACCTCCAATGATGGCTGGTCTGACGCGATGGCCGCAAAATGATTATTCCTAGGATACGGGGTTAAGTAATATCGGATTCGGTGGAAATCCAGACGAGACAAGGAATACACACCACAGGAAGCGTTTCATGTCTTCAGACTGTTCGATTCCAGCGCTGTTACGATCCCAAAAAAAGTCAGGAAAAAGATCAACAAGTAACACGTCCCCGAGTCATGCTCATATCACATCACAATCGATGTCGGCGTCGATCAAGGGAATGAGGAGAAAACGCAATGCCGAGAAAAATGCAAATCCAAGAAACGGAGTGGCACTAACAATGTTTCCGGCTTATTGGCCAACGCCTCTCTCTCCTCTGGCGAGGCCACGTTGTATTTCTGGATGAACCCCACTCTGATGGTCAGTATATCCCCCTGCCTAAAGGTGACTCCTTGGTGTTTCGCACAGGCCTCGAGCTCCGAGACGGTGATACCGTGGGTCGTCCACGGATCGTAAGGAAGGGGGACCGCCCCTGCCTTCGTATAGTATCGCACCAGATCTAAAAGGACACCCCGACCGCAGATGCCGTGGTCAGCCCAATCTAATGATTGATTTACAGCCGCCGGTTTGTTGGATTATTGGATACGGTGGAGCAAGGAGAACGCACTTTGAATACCGATCTTCTTCAAGTTAGGGTCGATGTTCTGTGGGTCCGGCATGGGGACGATCCCCATTGGAAGGGAATGACTGGGCGTACTATAAGGAAGGTGTCAGTGAGCATCTCGTTTCTAGTGCAGTAATGACATGCATGGGAATTATAATTACTCACTTGTTATAGAATACACCGTGTTCAATGATACCAAAATGCCGAAGACCGTCCCATTGAGTACCAGATTGCGTATTCTGAAAAGGAGAACCGGAGGAAGTCCCATCAGCACGTTTCCCTGAATCCCGCCTTTAAAAGAGATAATCGACGCACGATATGGATCTCGTCGTCCCTGGTGATTCTCGTCGGTTCACGGATCTTCATAAGGACCTCTGGTGTCTTGCGTCCAAATACAGGCTTTCAATAGCAGATATAAAAAGACATATGGGGATCTACATTCAATACCCGCAGCAAATGAAGCGAGAGCTATAACGCCCACCTTAGCTGGAAAATTCAAGGGCCTAGACAAATTATAATTCAAAAATGCGGCCAACGATCGACATAATTTCACGGCGGGTGGGGGGGATCGGCCGTGACCATGACACTCACCAATTCAGAGAGACCGCCTTCCCTATCCTACAAAAGGCCAGATTAAACACCAAAATTCAATAGCCAACTCAAAAGAATGGACTGAATTACTTGATCTCTTCCTGCGCGCTCTGTCGTACGACCTCCTCCGTGAGAAGGTTTACAGTCCCAAGCTGATCATCCTCCCCCCACACTGTCCACGCACACCCGGTGTGATTATGAAATGCAGGGAGCTCATCAAACGTCGGAAGTCCAGTTGGTGACATTGGGGCACTCTTGGTTGGCAAGAAATGGGACAAGATTCTGTTTAATCGCTTGGAAGACATTCTTTGGCCCGAAGTACGTCAGTCTGTGGGTACGTTTCTGATATCTAGCATCGTCAATGACGACTCTTATTAACCCATATGACACCCAACATGCGTGTGAAATAACTGGTCATATGATTGACTAAACAATGCCGATAAACTATAATGTTTGGGTTCCTAAAGTTTCGAGCTATGGAAGAATAAGAATGCGTACGAATACATATTTGCGGATACAGCGCGGGAACATGGGGACAAAACTCGCCCGCATAAGAAACCATTCAACCTATTCTTACAGCCTCTTCATCCTCGAACAAAAGGATGAGCTAATGCCTCTCTGGGGCTAATGCGTTTAGCTGGATCAAGAGCCAGGCACTTGTCCAAGAGATCGATAAAAAATACCAGCATCTTATTTTCGTCGTCCTTCAGCTTCACCGAGGCCGGGGGCATCAACCTTGCGCGCAGGTCTCGCGTGGGCTTCGAGATGTGAATTTTCCTCACCACGTCCTATAGCGCGCGGGGGTGGAGTCAGATGACGTTATTTTTATGAGAAAAAAAATAACAGGGTATTCACCGTTCCCGTTACCCGGTCTTTCTCCACGCTCTCAAACCCACCCATCTCATCAAAATAGAGATCTCCAAACTTCGCTTTCTTAATCATCTTGCTGTTGAATCGCCCCTTCAGCTCCATCATGAGAAGTAGCATTTGATTGTTGGAACGGCCTGGGAAGAGGATTTTCCCCGTATATAATTCGTAGAGAGTACAGCCAATCGACCAGATGTCAAGCGATGGATCATAAGGAACACCAAGGACTTCGAGAAACAATAAGCCCAACGGAGAATTTTGTCTATAGTAATTATTTACTCAACTGATTTCAGGGGCGCGGTAAAACCTGCTGACGAGATAGGGAGTTATGTCATTTTCGGAAGCATCTGAAGCGGAGCCCAGGTCACATAGTTTCAGCACCGTCTTGTGCTCATTAACCTGAGCAGAAATAAGCTTAGAGGCGACACCGCCATTGGATGGGACATAGCACATACCAGAATGTTATCAGGCTTTATATCTGCATGCATTATGTTGGTCTTTCGAAGTAAGCTCAGTGCCAAAAACAGTTGGTGGGCATAGGCGCGGACAGCGCGTATATTGAGCCCTATATCCTTCCCGAATCGTTTGACGACATCACGGAGGTTCATACTATCGAGAAGAAGGAATGAGGGGTGCCTATCAGGTGGAATAACACGAGGACTTACCTCATAGATTCAAAGACTAAGCATAAATGGCCGCGGTGCTCGAATGTTCTCTCTAAACGCACGATATGCTTCTTGTCGTCTGGATCGGCTTGTTTCAATTTGTTCAAAATCTGCACTTCCTTGAGACCAGCACGGTACCTAAAGGGGTTGTCAGCGAACAGTACGAAATAATGCTAGATAGACCCACATGGATTCTTGACACCTGACAATCTTGATAGCGACTTCCTTTCCCGCTTCACCAAGGTCCCCTTGTAACACACGAGCTCTCACGACATTTGCAAACATACCCTTGCCAACTGAGGAGAAAACCTGGTATCGGCCGCCGTCAAGCTGTTCACCGAGAATAATAGTATAGTACCCTTCATGGTCAGCGGCTGAATCTAGGGTAGTTGTAATTAGTGCAGGGGCTGGCTTCTACGTAAAAGGGAGATCATGAGAAAGGGTTTTCTGACGGCCGAAAGTCACTTACCACAATCTTCTTGACTTTCTTAACCTTGATTTTCTTCGTATCACTGGTTGCAACAGCGAACATATCATCAAATTCCTCCTCCTCTTCCTCTTCGATTGTCTCAGTCTCAGGTTCTGGCTCACGAACACGTTTTTGCTCGTCCTCTCGGCGATCTAGGCTTGGATCATAATCCGCTGCTGATACTTGTTCACCAGCATTTTCAACCTGGGCATTTTGTTGGGCGTTATCTTGTTCATCATCTTTAGCAAGGGTGAAATCAGCGGGGGTTGGGGACGTTGACATCGATTCGCGCTTATCTAGATATACAATGATTAAAGGTTGAAGACATCGGCATAGAATCGGATATGAATGATAGTACTCACTGAAGGTTGTACTTGCTCCTCTGGTTGAATCAACGCCAGATGGACCAGGGGTACCATTGACACTAGGGGTTTGCGGGACGAGATCAGAAACAGACGAAGAATTGGGAGGCGGCGGTACCGCACTGCTAGGGCTAGGGCTGACGCCAACACTTTCCACACCTGAATACTTGGCTAGAATGGCCAAACGCTTAGCACGACGGGCTGCGAGAATATCTTCGACTGGAGGTGGGGACGGAGGTAGTTCTAGCTCCATTTCGATTGGCTCCTGTTGTGGCGGCGATGACGGGCGACGGGGCGAGGGTGGATTGGGAGTTGCGGTACTTGGACCTGAGGGGGGTGCAGGGCTGTGGCGGGGTGAAATTCTAAATTAAAAAACTTATGTTAGTATCCGTAATTTTGATAAGTAGCTTGTTAGCCTTACGATACTCACTCTCCTTCCTCTTTCTCTTCACTACGTCTAGCAACAGGGGGAGGTGCGTGTGTGTGTCCATTTGCCCGCCGGTGTTTCGAGCTAGATCTCGGTCGCTCATCCCTATATCCCCGATCTCTATCATCCCTTCTCCCCCTGTCCCGGGCGTAATCGCTTGTCCTTCTGTAGTCATCCCGTCTTCTGTTTCCGTCGTTGCTTTTTCTATCAATACTGTTTCGTCTCCCACTCGATAATGGAGGCTTTCTGTCTGGTGACTTCAAATGTACGTCTCTCCAGTCCTTGGGCTCCTCATGGCCCCGCGGTCTTTTGTGTATGTTGTTATCAACCCCATCCCAGTTCCGCTTATTTCCTGAGTTCACATTAGTCATCTTTAACAAGGTGATTTGGGTTACGGGGCACCGCACGATAAAGAAAAAGGGAGATAAAAGTACCACTTCACTGGAATACAGCGAGCTTGGGTGGTGGATGTGTGATTTCAAAAAACACGGCAGATGATTCCGAGATCACAGCCAATTGTTTGGCCTTGTATACCCACATGGCTCGTGCGGTGGCTGAAAGTTTTGAACACCAGTATCCGACTGTCACCGGTTACCGCTTATAACAGCTCAGATACCAGAAACTCCGGATGGTTTGAAGTGGTGGCCACTGAGGTTTTATCGAGGGCGGCGAAATCGACATTCTGAAACGATACCCATATTGAATTCATAGAGCCTTGTGAGTTTCTTGTTTTTGGTACGACGGTAATTGGATAATCTCTTATTACGAGAAGAAGTTAAAGATTTATTGCTGTGGAGGCCTGTCGTGGCAGACCCACCTCAATGCTTCGACATTTTGCTAGATCTGCACGCGCTTGGCCACCAGTATTCCTCTCACACGTTAAACCAAAACCATGGGTCGGGCGCGCTCTTATCTGTACCGGAGGCGTAATGGGGCTAGGATATTATATGAAAAACGAGCACACCATCTATGGAGATGCCAACAACTCGGAAGAAACGTTTCAGCCTCCAACACTACCCCCGACCCGATCAGTGGAATTGCTACTTGACCAAAATTCAATGGGATTTATTCCGCCTGAAAGTTGTGGCGTCCGACGTATCGAGACAGTCGTTATATCTAGGTATGAATCCAGCCATCTATATTTCTCTTTCGTTTAACTTGTCTTCGTTAGTAATTTGCCCGGAGAAGATTTTGTAACACTTGGAGTATCAAACAATTACACCATGCTAGCCATATTCGACGGTCACAACGGTCCTCATACCAGCGGCCTACTCTCCGACGTGCTCCTCAATCGTGTCTTAGACGCATTTGAAAATATTTTCGAAACCGCTCCAGATGACGATCATTCAGAAGAACACCAGGAACTTGGAAGCCCGCCGGCACCCAAACCCCCATCGGACAAGGCTGTAGAAGACGCGATAAAAAGAGCGTTTACGGAGCTAGATGATGAGATTGTCAACAAATCCGCGGAAGAGGTCTTCTCCGGCCCCTTAGGATCAGACACTATCAGGACCCTGGCTGCCGCTCACGCTGGGTCATGCGCCTTGTTAAGCTGTTACGAAGCAGAGACACGCAAGTTACGTGTTGCGCTCACCGGTGATTCCCGTGCCATCTTAGGCCGCCGCAAAACGGACGCATCTGGGAAAGACTTTTACGAAGTACATGTATTGTCGTTGGATCAGAACGGTAACAATCCCGCTGAGATGGCCCGCTTGAGTGCTATGCACCCTGGGGAGACCATCGCAAAAGGTGACCGGGTTCTGGGATGGGGAATGTCGCGTGCATTCGGCGATGGCTCAACTAAATGGAGTTTGGATACACAGGAGCAGCTACAGAAGAAATACCTCGGGGACCGCCCTTATGTCAATGTCAAGACGCCTCCATATTTTACTGCAGAACCTGTGATCACAACAACACAGGTCGAGAAGGGAGATTTCTTGATCATGGCGTCAGATGGCCTGTGGGAGTGCTTATCGAATGAAGAGGCTGTAGGGCTTGTAGGGCTTTGGCTTCAGAAGAACAAGCTAAGCAAGATCCCACCGGCGATCCAGTCAGGCCAACGCCCTATCGCCGGGCCCCATGCAAAGGTAGTGGAACGCAATGAGCTGCCTGTGAAACTCCCTGAGAACGACCGGACGGTCAGGTACCGCTTATGGAGGGCAAAAAAACGCTTTTTGAACGTGGACGATAATTCGGCTGTTCATCTGGCGAGAAATGCGTTCGGTGGTGCAAATCGGGAGCTCACGGCGGCGCTTTTGGAGATGAGACCTCCTCGCTCGCGCCGGTTCCGGTATGTGCTTTTCCTAGTAGTTTGTCACGAGTACTAAATTATGGATATCTAGGGATGACACGA
Organism: Clitocybe nebularis; assembly: GCA_900068955.1. NCBI lineage: Eukaryota > Fungi > Basidiomycota > Agaricomycetes > Agaricales > Clitocybaceae > Clitocybe > Clitocybe nebularis. The sequence goes on along the minus strand of CEMJ01392276.1, from coordinate 5,994 downwards.
GTATATGTATCGCTTTCTTCGACTGACTGAGCATATTGCTACTCGGGCCAATCTTATTAGAATGCTTACCTTGGTATTCAAATTATAATCTATCTGGCTGTGGGAGACACATAGACAGACCTTCAGGGTTCTGGGTAGTCATATTGAGCAATAATTTAGGTATATTGTACTTTATAAGATCACCCCTTTCATGTGTTCTATCATTTACAGGAATCCGTTCGGAATATTGTAAGATATCTATTTTAAATGGACGCTTGGACATTGAATTGATATTGACAGGGTGATGAGGCTATGTGAGGCCGTGTTTAGACGTCACGGACGCCCTGACTCTCTACTATAACCCTAGCAATCTGCTCTCAACAAGAACCAGCATGGCACTCCAGCTCCTAAATCACACTCTCGAAACAGTCGAGATTTATGTTGGCTCATTCACAGATGTCCGGGGAGATGTCGCACATTACTACGGAAATGTATCGATCTATGAGGCGGAGAAAGTGGAGAGAAGTAAGCCATAGGGTGATTATCGTCCGACCAGATGCTAATGACCGTCAGGCATCGAGAAACTACTCGCCGCTGCATGCCCTGATGCAACGTATACGTCCCAAGCGCGCTATCCTCCACCGAAGTGTCATCCCGCAACTCGGAAATCTCTTCTCCGGGAAATTCGCGACTAGGCTGACGAGGGCAACGAACCAATATTGTGGCTCCATGGAGCTGCTGGGGCAGGGAAATCAGCCATCGCACAGACTTTTGCAGAGACCTGTACAAGGGGGGTACTGGTGGCCTTTTCTTTTTTGCCCGTGGCGTAGATCGACGGAGCGTGGACAGACACGTCATTGCTACCATCGCCTACGGGATCACCGTATCAATTCACAAGAAACGCCCCATTATTGCGAAAGTCGTGGAACTTGACCCATCAATCTTCTCCCATTCACTAAATACTCAAGCACAGCGATTGATCGCGGAACCGCTTAAGCTAATTCCTCGCGATTCAGTTAGCCACCAGCCATTTCTAGTGATCATTGATGGTCTAGACGAATGTGAAGTTGAAGAAGGCCAGCGGAACGTCGTGGAGAGCATCGGCCAACTAGTTGCCTCCGGAATCCAGCTGCGATTTCTAATTGCAAGCCGACCAGAACCCCAGATCCTGACTGCCCTTGGGAAGCTAAACCTCGGTGAGAGAATCCGACGTGTGTATCTTGGACCGGAGTCCTGGGAAAACAGAAAAGAAACCCGGGATGATATATACACATTTCTTCGCGCTGGTTTCGATGAGATACTCGAAAAACATCAAGAAAAAATGATCTTCATTCCCAAGCCCTGGCCTAAGCCCCACGTTGTCGAACGCTTGGTACAGCAGTCAGGTGGGATGTTCATATACCCGTCCATTGTGCTGAAGTTTATCGATGACGATGACGCCTGGCCCACCGAGCAGTTGGATCGTTTACTATCATCAAAGGCCGAAGTGTTCGCACCCTTGGATACCCTATATATCCAGATTCTCTCCCGATGCCACAATATTACTCGCGTTCTAGAAGTGCTCAGTATTTTTCTTTTGAAAAGAGATATTACCATATGCGCCTATGAAAACATACTTGGCTTACGACGTGGCGAAGTCTTGATGTTGTTTCGACGATTACATTCGATCTTGCAAATTATTGAAATCTCTCGGCTCCCCTGTGACAACGATTCCCATATCTAGTTTCTCCCTGCTTCATTCTTAGACTTCATCCACAATCCTGCACGCAGTCACAACCTTTATATTGACTGTGGTGCTATTGCACGATTTCTTTATTCCCGCTTGGATTATGTTAGAGACCTTAGGGGGTTGGTAAACGCAAATATGAGAAGGTGGGGGAAGTGGCTAAAACCCTTACCTCATGCCTGAAGTATTGGGCCGAATCATGGGAAGATGTTGGATCTACACACCGGAAACAACTTGTTGCAAGCCTCATAGCCATCCCACAGTCTTCGGATCTTGTGTACGATCTCACGACCCCGATCTGGGAAGACTCTTGTATAGGAATTGTTGAATGTACATTGGTTATGTGTGAGTGCATTTGTGTAATAGGACGGTGGAGTATTTGATGGTATAACATTGTAGGATTTCGGTCTATCTATAATAAGTCACTTAGAAGCTGCACATGTCGCCGCTATGAACAAATTACAGGAAAGAATCCCTTCAGATTTGATGGGCAGAGTTTTTGTCTTGGCCAACTTCTTTCAAGATAGAAATTCACGGGCACTTGAAGATTGGCATTGGGAACTCATGCACAAAGCTATGGAGGTGGGATATAAATAATGCACATATTCTCTTCACCATTAAGAGGTCGGATGGGATGCATTGCCTATACCGAGCATATCATGACGACCAGTGGTCAGGGGTATTGTATCTGCATATAGTACTATCAATAAATATCCTGCCCATGTCACCATTGACCATTCTTACACGGCCAGTTGGTGTCTGCGGCTCCTAACATCAACCCCGAAGACCATAAACGATGGTGAAGGAAGATGGGTCGATTTCTCTCCCCAACTAAAATTTGCAACTAATGCTGGCATCTCACGAACCCCAAGCGCGACCGCATATGCAGGGAAATACTGGGCGTGCCATTTGTCATTCTCGGCGCCTGGGATCCAGAACAGGCGGGTCCTAGAGAGCCTCGAGGCCTTTCGCCCTGAAATGCTTTTGACCGGGCTTAGTTGTTATGAGGCGTTTACCGTCAAGAAATGGTTGAAGGTGTGGCTTTTGTCTCGTCCCGGTTCAATTGTCTCATCTTGCATGCAAGCGTATGAACGATCCGCCAGCCGATCTCGTGTTGCGTTGGAAACAATATTGCAGCGCAGTGTGCGCATCTTTTAGGATGTTTAACACTCAATGAATGGCTGGATAGTATTTATTCATATATCCTATGCCCTTTACGAAATCCCTCATACATATAATCCTAAAATAGCAGCGACAACAGCAGTGTTGTGGGTATCTTTGGGGAACCGGGGAGGTGAGAGGGTGAAATCCGCGGGTGTGGCAGAATGTAATCTCCCCGTCGACGGATATATGACCTGAATAAATGATGCAAGTGGTGGAAACAATATAACAATTCTAGAGCTAGACGCCGATGAGGCTTGTGTGTGGTGGTACATATTCGTATACACAAACCCCACCCCCTGAATGAAAGCATACATCCAGATATGCCAACTGTTAGTCGAAATATAGATTAATTATGTCGGTGTTGTATGATCACCAATTCTCGCATTCGGCCTGCCACTCGAGTTAAAGCAACCAGAGTGGAGGGTTCGACACCTAAGATCACCCTCCATCAGAATTCTCCCCCAGACTGATCCAAACCCTCTGGTCTGTCATAGAATAACTGCAAGTAACCCAAGCGGGGCACGGAAGGGTCCAGTACCACATTTTCACCTGCACAAGTGTTGAGCACGCTCTTTTTGCGGCAGCACAGATATCGCCTGCATCTTGTAGAATCTTTCCGTGATCACCTCGTAGTTGGACTCCTATTGTCAGATATTCCAGCTTATCTGGAAGGCCCAGGCGCCGGATAGTCCCGATGATGTCAGATGGGAAAGGGCATCGAGCATAGAATTGAGGATGTGCATTGATAGCGATGGCCGTGAGTTCCGGGAAAGAGGAGCAGATAATGGGCACAAGGGGAGCAAAGTCTGTGATTGCTGGGATGTCGAGAGAACGGAGACCCGAGCTAAGACCGGCAAGTGTATTATGGATGGTATTAGGCTCGTCGAAAGTGGAAAAGTGGCGAGAGGGTCGAAGGGTTGCGTGTGTAAACGAGCGATTTCTCGCCAAGGTTAATGCATATTCATGTGGGCCATCAAACGATGTGAGCTTTGGGAGTACAGAGGACGCGAAAGAGCGTAAGGGTGAAGTAGTTTCTCGACTCTTGGTATCATGTCGAAGAACAAGTCGGGTCACATTGAAACACTTGGAAAGTGCGGCGATGATGTTCGGAAAGGCCATGGCATTCATAGGGATGTCGAGAGACGTTAGGTTGGTAAATGGGACTTTATAGGTGGAAATGGCGGTGATCAAGCCCTCCGCATCGTAACATCCTACCACGACGCGCTGAAGGTGCATAGGATTAAGGAATGGCGAGATATCTCGCGTGGTCGGCCCCAAGGACGAAGCAGGCGCCTCTTTCGTGAACCTGTCTTTACATATGAGAGCTTTCAGAGGAAGTGGACGGCCACTTTCGCTCCCGACGGGACAAGCACAACCTTTTAGTTCAACAACAGACAATGAGAGAGATCCAGGGATGGGTGTATGTCTTATTGTGAACTCGACAGAAGTGAACGTAACCTTGGTCAAATTGGGAAAAACCAGCATTGTGTTGAATATGATATCGAAAGCAGGTTTCAGTTTAATATTGGGGTTGCTGCCTTTGGATTGCTTTCGCCCAACTATTGAGCACTCTGCGACGCATCGCACAATAGATGGAGATGAAATAAATGCCAGGCGCCTGGAAAATCGTTCCAAATATCCCGTGAGAGATCCCATATGAAGGGAAGGACAAAACGAGATACGTCGAAACATCAACGGCTGTGCGAAACATCTGAGGTATGTGCAAGTCAAAGTCAGGGCGGGGATATCGGGAGCGGAGACAAAGGATAGGATTTTGAGCCAAAGCTCAGGCGGTAGGGGAGCAGTATCAAGTGAATATTCCCCAGCGTTAAGTGTTCGCTTTTTTTTCTTCCATACCCATAAGTACGTGTCCTGAATTAGAGGAACAACTCGGAAATAACGTGTACCTTGTGTTGGTGAAGAGATCCCGAGAGGCGAAACTTCATAATTGGTTTTTGTTTTTGTAGGTGTTGGGGTTCCAGAAGGAAAGAAAAGAAGCTATAATTCATAGGGTGGATTAAAAGGCGAATAGGATGGGAACTTGATGAGAGAATGAAGTGATCTGCTTCGATACTGCAGGAAAGAATGTTGCTTCTCCCCGAATGCCGAGGCGGATGACCTCGCTTTATATTTATCTTATCGATATCTCACGCTGGCTAAATGCGATGTTAATAACACGCAAGAAGGGGCGTATGGAGGAATCCTAAAAGAACATAGGCTTGAATACTGCCATCAATGCACAATGTCTCAGCGTCTTATTACATTTGGGAGAACACCCCAACCAGCGGGCCAAAAATTGCCTCATGCTTCCCGACGTGAACCTGTCTGACCTTGTCAGCATGGCTGAGGCGGAGATGAACCGAAACACGATTTACTTAGGGCCCAAACATTGCTCATGATCAGGATGTCTCGATTTTAAGTTGTCATTGAGGCATAAAATCTACAGGTAGCACACGACGTTAGCAACGAATTTGGTCGGTATCTGGCGATGGCGCTAGCCACGGGCATGTGTATACCTGTTAGGAATGGATCAATGGATATACGACATGCAACAATTACAATTCTGAATGAGGCGCACTTACAGAGGAGATCTCCAAGGACATTGTTTGACGTCACCCTATGCTCCTGTGCCCCAAAATGAGATCTTGAAATTTTCTCAACAGCGATTGGCACCTACTAGGCACGCCCAGTGACGAGAAAATCGCATCGGCGGAGAGCTAGGCAGAGTCGCGGGTGTGTGTCCCGTGGCTAACATATGTCCAAAATCGCCTCAGGGGTAGCGGGACATTGGTGTTTCCTTAGCGTAGCTCTGCGCCACGGGGAGACTTTGATATGAGGGAGTAAGAAAAACAGTAACGTTACTTACTTCGAGATGCCCCGTTCGCCTCATTGGTAGATAGCTACACCAATGACCAATCGTGACCCACTCTGGCCAATGTATCCTTGTCCGCCAATAATGAATTAGACGGGCTGGCATCGTGTCTGGGTTTTTCGTTCCGAACTTCAGGCAGCATCCAGGGGCCGATCCGTTCTCGGGTGAGTGATGTATACGCCTATAGCGTCCTAATCGGTGCGGTTAGAGTGGGTTCATAGTAGTTCCATGCTACCTGGGGCGTATTGAAAAG
>CEMJ01392263.1:22471-43627 GCA_900068955.1 Clitocybe nebularis | reverse complement strand
GGACTCATAAGAAGATTTATTAAAAATATTTTTTTAATGTATTCACAGGAACCATTTAGAACTTATGTTTAATATANTCATAATACATTCATGATATATTCCAAACTTTTTTCAGCCCATGCCCGCAGTGTGTCACCATTTTTAGGCAGGATATTACCCAACCATACTGCGGAATAGTCTGTCATGTATTTCAGTTCAAATTTGGCTTATCGTCATGGCTTCCCGCCCCACAACATCTGGTGCAATGGTAATTTATTCCTAAGGTCGTTTGACAACCAGTGTTTATTTTTTTTGTATCTCACTGTCAGTCAGTCTAGCGCTTACGAAGCCATATATATTCACATTTTTTTTGCTTGTGTGCTTTCTGTCCAGTCCTGGAATCTTTGTAGCACCACCGGAGTGATCTGGCGCTTCATATCGTTTGCGGCCTTGATAAAAGCATCCTGGGGAACCTGTGTATGCAATAGGGAGATTATCCTTTGATATATCCCACCACTTCGAGATTCATGAAACCTTACATGTGGAGCATTCATGTCCTCCTGCATGGTGAGCAATGCGGCTTCCTGGCAGAGAGCGGTAATTTCCGCCCCGGAACATCCATTTGTCTGATATACGATTGGAACACTCGCCGGTCCTCAAAAAGATGGAGAAACATACCAACTCTGCAATCTTCGTGATATCGATGCCGGGCTCTATAGTCATGGACTTCATCCTGATTTTCAGGATCTCCTCTCTGGCTCCGAGGTCTGGAGGTCCAACGTAAAGAATTCTGTCAAGACGGCCGGGTCGCATAAGCGCTGAGTCCTATGTCGAAAAGATTGAGAATAGATGGGGGATATTTGGTAGATATATACAATAGCATCTGGTCTGTTGGTTGCAGCAAGGACGGTAACCCCGACCAACTCCTGTACACCATCCATTTCATTCAAAAGACTTGTCAAAACACCCTCATGCGACGATGCACTGTCGCCGTCAGAACTTCTTGACGAGGCTAGTGCGTCGATTTCATCCTTCCGGGTGCGTAAGAAATATTTCGAGCGAAAGAAGTTTAACACTCACAAAGAAAACAATTGACGGAGAGGCCGCGCGGGCTTTCCTGAATATTTCACGCACAGCACGCTCCGATTCTCCAACGAATTTGTTGAGGAGCTAACATGAGTCAATCTCAGTTATATATCGGGAGGCAGATATTTACCTCCGGGCCCTTTACAGCTACAAAGTTTACGCCGCTTTCGGTGGCGCAGGCTCTCGCCAGCACTGTCTTACTGCAACCAGGAGGGCCGTAAAGCAAGACACCTTTTGGGGGCCTCACACCCAATCGTTGGAACGCCTCTGGGTGGAGCAACGGCCATTCTACTGCCTCACGCAATTTCTGGATGACTGAGGCCTGACCACCGATATCAGAATAGCGCACGGGTGGCGTCTCTACAAACAATGATCGCATGGCAGAGGGACGAATAGTCGGCATAGAAGCGACGAGATCAGGGAGAGTTAGTACCAACGTAGACGGAGGTTGTGAGGGGTCCGCTTGGCCATCTGGGGTTGCGAGCCACCGCTTGATAGCAATAGTACCAGCTTCTCTAACTATGGCGCTCAGGTCAGCACCTACATACCCATGTGCGCGGGAGGAGATGGTGGCCAGCTGCTCCTGAGTTATCGAATGGGGCGTTTTTGACAACAAAACATTGAGGATGGAAAGTCGAGCTTCAGCATCGGGGATTCCTAATTTTCAGGGTATTGAAAATGAGAGAAAAGAAGACACGACGCAGAGCATAATCACCTATTTCAATCTCGCGATCGAAACGCCCTGGCCGGCGTAGAGCGGGGTCTATCGCATTGGGGCGATTGGTTGTCCCAATAACGACGACTCTTCCCTCCCCATTAGCACCTGCGTCTTCCATCCCATCTAAAATAGTCAATAATGTGGCTACGACCCGTTTTTCTACCTCGCCACCAGCACCATCTTCTCTCCTTGGAACGAGGGCGTCGACCTCGTCGAGTACAACTATACAAGGGCTCTTTTCGCGAGCTTCTCGGAATACATCACGCAACTTGGATTCCGTTTCGCCATGGTACGCGGATGAGAGCTCGGGCCCGTTAATCACGAGGACAGCTGATTTTGTAGACGAGGCGATCGCACGCGCAAGGTGTGTTTTTCCGGTTCCTGGAGGCCCATGTAAGAGAATACCCCGTGGGGGTTTCAAACCTGCGAAGAGAGTGCGGGGAAACGCATGAACCAAAATAGAAGGAAAACAGTATAAGCTACGTACCAAAATATCGAAAGAGTTCCGGGCGGGTCAATGGAATGTCTAAGAGGTCCCGAATCTCTCGAATCTGTTTGTTGAGACCCCCAACGGTGGAGTAAGCGTCTTGAGCTGTACTAGGCGCCAAGATCTCGATGTCTGGCTGAAAACACATGATACGTCATGAGGCCAATGATTCGAAAGTTTTAATAGAAACGACTGACCTTTTGTGGAATAGGATCCTGCTTGTCGTCGTGTTCATCTATCAATATGGTAGAATCCCAGCCGATTATCCAGAGCTGTTTCGAAGAGGAGATAGAAAGGGCTTCAAGGCCAGAAGAAACATCATCAGGAGGTGCCTTAGTCGTTTGTAGAGGGGATATCGAAACAACGGAGAATCGGCGTCTCCGACCTTCATAATTAACTTCCAGGATTTGCGAGGATGTGATATACTTGAGATCAACTGTATATATCGCATTGAACAAGACTCCACGTCCAGGACGAGATACCAACCTAGGGACTCTCGAAGCAAAAGATTAAGCCAGTCTTTGTTTTTGTGTTTCTTCTCATGCGACGCATTCGTGAAACTAGGTGGTGGACTAGATATTTCTTTTAGCCGTATGGCGCCACCTTCTCTGACATGTCGAAGGGATGGGAAATTAGATGGAGGCTTTGACAAAGCCGTGCCGGACAGGGGAAAGATTTGGACCTTCTGGCCAATCTGAAGGCGAGCCGTAAGGAGCAGGGAGGTAGGAACAAAAATAGCTGCAGATCGTCAGGAGACATCTCTTAGGAAGAAATGGATGTCAAATCAAACCTACAATCTTGTGACAATTCGAGGGAAGGCCACGCAATACCCACAGAAATGTTCTGTCAAAACCGATTAGTCTATTGAATTGAACACAAAAGTGATAATCCCAACCCCAACCTTCCCAGAGCTAGAGCTATCTCCGTTTGATATAGCGATGATATCTCCGGTACACATTTTTGTAGCCTTTAGAACATCAGCATTGAAGATTATACGTCGGGCAGCACGCGGTGCATATTCCACAGCGTGGTCAGACTCCACTTGGAATCTTCTCGATGATAGGGAGGCCATATTACAATATCGAAATTGCAAGTTCTCCCCAAGAGTTTCCGACTTGATTTCCCTTCGTAGATAAGGGGCCTGTTCCCAGAGATAAGGTGATGCGCTACTTTTCCGAACCTTGCAAGGCCTTTGAATTCCAACGAACCTGAACCAACAAGATTTGGAGAATCAGGATCTGTTCAAATTTCGTGGGATCGTGTGGGATTATATCTATTCACGTTTTCGTAGATTGATGCCTGATAGAGATTCGTTTCTCAACTCTAGGAACTGCGAGTGCGATAGCCCTTCAGCCCTGCCCGAACGTGCAAAAAAGTAAAAGCGCGAGTTGTGCCGGCCCGGTCAGGGTTTGAAACCCCGACCCACGCCTCGTTCCACGCGACGATAACAAGATTTTCTCATTTTCAACGGATGCAAGCTGGCTGGAAAGCCGGTATTTTCTTAGGCTCCATACTTTGCCTTTCGACCCTAGGAAATGCTGTAGAAGAGAGGTTTGACGAACAGCTCACAGTCAAGTCCTTGCGCGACGGCAAAGTAGCCTCTAAATTCTCCTTCACAACATCCTTACGAGGGGTATCACCAAGAGACCCCCGGACCCTTGGTACAGATGATGTTTGTGCGTGAATATTGAATTTTATACAAGTTTTAATCCTGAAAACTTCAACAGCACAACATTACACTATCTTCCCTCTCGCTTTGGGCCAAATTCTACGAGAATATGCCGTCACTGAGATGCACCTCAGTCTGAACGCTGGAAAGTGGAATTACGACCGCTGGGGGTATCCTGAGGAATCTGGTGTCGGAACGGGGGCAGAATTGTGGGCATGGATGGGTGATGGGGCTCAAAGCAGGTGTGCCTTATGTCCATAATCTGTCGCCACGTTCATTCAGACATGTTTCCATAAGTATCGATGAACGCTGGAAAGGCCTACGGAATGCCCTTTCGGGCCTCTTTTGCGCATCCCTGGGCTCGCTCGATGAACAACGAACCACTTCACCAGCTCAGTCATTTGACCCCGAGGGTATGTTACCAGATTGGGGTATACCACATAGGATCCGGCACGCCACCCTTCCCTCCGAGAACGTCTGTACAGAAAATCTAACACCATTCTTAAAACTACTTCCATGCAAGTCCTTGTCTGGAATCGCGAGCCTGTTAAATCCGCATCGCCTTTTTGATGCCGATTGGCACGGCATGGGGGTCCATGTGTTGTGGCGTGAGGAGGAAGGGGTTGAAGTCCGACTGACTTTTCAGTCTGTGTCTGACCCCGTACGTTCTTCTTTGGGCAGGAAGCGAGGTCGGTTACTTTGAGCCTGAAAAGTTATAATGACTGACTGATTGATGGACCTACTCCCAATCTCAGATTGGTCGTTTCGATCCCTTTTCGACCGTACGATCGACAGGACATGTCCCATTGCTCAATCTAGTCGTGTAATTGTTGCATTGCCTTCGGAAGGCGTCTACAATATACGCCCAGAGCCACCATTAGTAGAAACAGGCTATGCCAGTTTTGATGTGGCAGCTGGTGTGTTTTGAATCTATTCAGAGCCTCAATATCCCCTAACATATCCTCAGCGGAGAAACCGTTCGATATAGCTATACAATGGCCGGCAGATTTCCATTACCGTGAGCACTCTGGACTCCCCACATCTCCATGTAACTGAACACCCCTCTACTAGCACCCGGGTTTGATGCACCTATCACGCCACTCTCCGTTCAGCGCACCCTTACTGGCTCAAGTCAAGGCCGTGGTCAGCTTTCGGTTGTTGTCAAGAATCACGATACATCACCCCTCAGAGTGTTGTATTTGGAAACGATGCCCTGGCTTGTCCAATTTTATCTTCACACCCTGAAAATCCATGTTAATGACATGCGTCATGGTCAGTCCTGGCCTTTTCGTTTCACCTAAGCCCTTCTGACGTTTTCACAGATGAAGCTTTGTCGAATATCACCTTCATTCCTGCTGTTTCACATTCTCGGCCTGCTACCTTCCAAGGCATCCTCGCCATACCCCCGAAAAGTGTCCTGCGCCTCACAATGGATGTGACCAAAGCCTTTCTTCGCTATACCGACCATCCACCAGACGCGCAGCGAGGGTGGGATCTGCCTCCCGCCGTCCTTACACCCCTGGATCTGAATAACAATTATTCTATCACCCATCCAGCCAATGGACGTATTTATACCCCTACACTTCTCATCGACATGGCCACACCCGATTTCAGCATGCCTTATAACGTGATCATCTTCACATGCTCTCTAGTAGCATTTATATTTGGTAGTGTATTCAATCTTTTAACTAGGAAATTTGTGGTAGTTCATGTCGATAGGGATTAGAAGAGCTCTCTCATTGGACATTTCCGGGTTCTTTTTTTCGTAGTGGAAAATAGCGGGCGCGGTTCTTCGTCTTCTGTCTCACCATCGTTGAAGTCCGTCATTCATAATCGTGTAGAATAATAGTGGGATACTACTGACAAATATAGGACTTGTAGCCCATGTAGTTCCCCTTGACGACCTGCCATTCAGTTTCCGCGACGCTGACATTTCACATCCATGAACAGTAGTAACTGATGATAGGCTTTATAAACGCCACCGGCTATATCCTAGACACGTAATCTCGAAAGTCGTCAAAGCTCTAAGATATATATGCTGTGTTCACGTGTAGATCGAAACGCCATGTACCAGGAAACCGCACTTACTGCATGCAGGCTGTGTTCTATATACCCTGGGAAGGCTTCACACACGTTTTTTAGGATTATCGGAGTCCAGCGTTAGCTTGAACTTTGAAGTTGGAAACAAGTCACATACACATCCCCGGAGACAGCAAGTTTCTGATGAGGAGGATATTGCGATCTGGCCATCAATATTCCAATTTTGGTGATGCGATGCTATCCTTTTCGTTATCTCAGCCTACCTTCATGCGACTCGGAAATCTAACGGACCAGGACTTTCTGCTTCGGGTCTTCGACGAGGCACTCAAGGATATTCGACAGCGGGCGCAATTATTATTTCAATAACAAACCTGAGAGCCAAATCCAGAGTTCTTACTAGTTGCCTTGGAGTTCGGGTGACCGGTATGTGTGCCCAGCGTTTGATGGTCGCTCCGATGGATATAACCGCCTGGTGGTCACATGTCCCTTGCACGCCCCCTACGTCCAATCAATCACCATAAACATCGGAACGGAGGTTCGAGGAGAAACGTTCGCACATGTGCCCAGTTCGCGGTTGGGCGTTTGCTCTGGTTTGCTGTATAGAACGGATGTAGTTACTGATGGGTCCGAGTTGCGACTAAATTACGCATGTTGCATGTTATAATCCGGGGGAAACTGAGTTTGCATAAACAGCCAGGTGATCTGTCCTAAAATACTGCAGGAATAAAGCCCCCCCTCCCTATCCCTCGCTTCCCATCCACTTCAACCCCTAAGCCCGCTCCCCTACCCCCAAACCTCGTTTGCTTCCCCTAGTCTGATATGTGCCGGAGGATAGCGTACGTTCGCAGGTTCGCGTGACTCGACTCCTTTATTAACCGTATCGCCTGGCCATAGGGAAGGAACACGCTGGACGCGCTGTGGGGTTTGTCTGCTCATCCTCCTTTACCGCGTAGTCCCTCTCTGACGAATCATATCTTGATCATCAGCATTTCCAGCGCCATATGATCATTGCAATCATGGATTGCAACTCATACGAATGCGAAAACAGTTACCTCCACCCACAAGGATGTCGGCAACACACATGTGTCAAGGTCTGCGCGCCTCTCGATTCTCTCGTTCTGAAATACCCCATCTGACAGAACCTAACGGGGTGGTAACGCACAGGGCTGGGGTGACGAAGTCCATAAAGATATCGATAGAGTGGACGACTATTGCTTCCCTTGCAAAGCGGCACAAGATCGTGCAGCACGCCTGAACAGCACCTCCTAACTGTCGCACTGAGCCAAAACCAGTTGACACCGCTACCGCCCCCACCACACTACCGCCCCCACGACCGCGATCATCGTCCGACATCCTTGTACACTTACCAATATGTTACCTTGTATTGTTTATTTCCATGATGTGATTTTGTGCCTTATTCTCTATGACGCATGGGAGAAGGAAGCGAGCAACAGACAGAATTCCCCGGCAAATAATATCTGCTGATCGTGCCGTGTTTGTGTTCTTGGGACATGTGGGTCACCATAAGTAACATCAAGGTCACATTTCTGGTGTCGTCATCTTTAGGATCTAAATTATTTGAATTTGAATTCCGATTGCTTTAAGTAACGGTGCACTTTACCAGGGGCAGCGGACATGAAGAGCTGGGCTTGTCAGCAACCTGTCGAACATCCGGAGTCTTCAGTCAAGTCTGTAAAACCACAATACCAGTAATCCTACGCGTACATATAATACGATCGAAACGGCGTGAGCTCATTAAGTGCTGTTTAGTCGCCTTGAATTGACATGATTGGCGGATCGAGAAGCAGATGTCGAACACGAAGAACTCAGAGAACTATTCACAGTGCACCCGTGTGTAATCGTTCTCCCGCGGCGCTCAAATGACTTGTTCACGACTTGCGCGGGGGAAAAAAAGAGAGAGAAAGAGAGGAAAAGGAGGGGCTGGGGCTAGGATGAATGAAGCAAGTCCAGGTGAGTGAACTGTAAAACTTCCGTCCTCCAATATCGAAAGCTTGGGTTCGAAGTCAGGAAGCTAGTGGAACTCGAGATCTGGTGAGATTATCGAGAGAATCGATGAAAGCGGAGAGAACACGATAATCATACATAGGATATGAGAACGGCATGGGCGAAGACTCATCCGAGTCGGCAAGCACAAGGCCAAGTGTTGCGAGAATTCACAGGAGAGCTTCTGACTTGGCTTGGGAGTCCGGGCCCAAGCTGCCCCAGATCCTCCAATCCATTGATTTGGATTGTATACAGGCGAGAAGCTTATCTTCTCCAGAGAACCTGGGTTTGAAAGTATGGGTAGTACTCATAGAAAAAACAAGCCTGAGGTATGAGGTAAGTATGAAAGAAGTTGGAGCGACCAGGCATGCACATAAGCCACATTTCACAAACAGAGGTAAATACCCGCGTCGCCATTCCCCGACCCACTCCGAACTTCCACCAAAGTACCACATCATCCCATGCACGCCTCTCTTATTCGCCGTCAGCTCTCTGGGCTAATCCCCCCAAAGATTGCCACGCCAAAACTTGTTGTACGGACCTTTGAAACAAGCCTTGAACAAGAAGATAGACAAACTGACGCCCTACTTTTTTTTTTTCCAGTCCGGAGAATCCGGCACAGGATTGGGCCCATTGGTTGATTTTTACTCCAAACTTCCAAAAGGCCAAGTTACACCTCGTGTAAGCGGTATTAAAGGCCGCTTCTTCAATGGCAGCAACGCATCGGGAGCACCCATCGTAGCCCTAATTGTTGGCTTGTTCGGCATTGGCTACACTTTGGATTACAACAGTGCGTAAACTATATTTCTGTTATCTACATTCCAACAACTAATGATTCTTCTAGTGCACTTGAGTACGTTTGCCCCTTCTGCATTCTGTAAATTATCTTACTTGCCTGGCAGAACACCACAAGAACCACACCCATTGAGTGGCGGGGCAGGGATCGGTGACTGGGGAGGACAAACCATACTAGAATGTACGAAAGAAACAAATAATGCTGCGCCTTTCGTACCAACGCCATACCATGAGATATCCTGTGTGACGCCTCCATCCAGACTATGGCCATTTGTGGTATCATCATCGTTCGTGAAAGCATTGAAAGTTTATTTCAGTCAACACAAGGCCGATTCCATCACCGACGCCCCGACGTGACGGCAACCAACCAAGCCAAGCCAACCACACATTTCCCAGCTATTCGGGTCTCCAAATAGCCCTGGAATGCGCCATGACCCGTTCCTCGTCCGCCGGCCACGACCCCAATCTTCCATGTTCTCACTTATAGTCAATAGCTGTGCGGAGTTGCTTCCCTCAGCTGACTCAGATTGGAGCTCTTGCACGTTTCCTTTTTTTGTTGTCTTGGAGCACACCAGGGGGCTGGTATTGATCATGATTTCGTTCCTTTTGGTGTCATGTTTTCCTTTCGCCTCCGGGCGGACCTTCTGGCCAACGACAGCCGCAATCCCTTGCAGCCGCACGGGCTGTGTGTGAGTGAGTGGGTCTGAACAATTGAGAATCGCAACCGCACCAACCCCAGGTGGGACTAAAAACCGGAATTCACTTTGCCCGTGACCCTAGTACGCCACAATCAGCTGACGCTCGCTGCGGTAGTTAGGAACCACTGCCTCCTCGTTGCAGCGCTTGTGATATATCGAGATTGATATCTATGAGAACGGGAGAATGTCGATATATCATGTACAATCCCGAATACCTTGCGAAACAAACATTCACAAACTATGTGTTAGTTCGTGTCTTCATCCAATCGTAAAAAATATATAACAATTCCAAAGCTGCTAACGATACATTTACAGCCCGACAGATAATAATAATAGATAGACAATCCCCATGTATCAGTAGGAACCCTTCCCGGAACTGTCGACGTGGTCGCGCCAATAGAGGCCGCCCGGTGACTCGGTCCACGGGGCCAAAGTAAACGCAAATCCGATAATTCCTACAACATAGGCAACTAAAATCGCTGGATAAACAATTCAGCATCTGTACCTGATGATATCACTATAAAAAACTAACGTCTCTTGTGTTTTGGGAACTTCCTGAGCTCCCATGTGATCTCTGGCAGCCCCATGATATTGCAAAAAATGTGGGCAGATATTGGGGGCAGGATGGAGCCGGTCCGCAGGAAGAGATAAGAGCAATGGAAACCGAAGAGCGTTGTATACGCAAGTTGGAACACTGGATCAAAGAATAGGGACATCAATACCCTTTAAGATTATTGGAGTTTCGAAAGGAAGATCGTGAACGCACGACTCATTATGACGGCACGCTTAGCAGCATCTGCTGTTCGGCCATATCGATTGAACGTATCCCATGCATGGTGTATATGTGCTAAATTTGGTGGTAGGTAAATTATAAGAATCGCGGGTCGAAGCAAAGGTTAATATAAGTACTTACCGAGGCCGAAAGATAATGGACCCAGAAATATCATACGCTTTGTGGATGCACCCGATAGGTGATAGACTGCCAAGACGCAAGCTCGGAACACTATCTCCTCAGTGATGGGAGCCTGTCGGAAAGGGTTAGCGGTCTGGTATTCTTACAATCGAAGCGATAAGAGAAGCTAAATTATTTTGAGGACCAGGAGATAATGACCTCTTCCGACAGGGGCACAGGCCACGCCGATAGTTGTAAAGGGAACGTGGACATACCATGACATAATTCCTGATACCCTGCCAGGACACGAATTTCGATATCGTCCCGTTTCCCAAGTTCCAATACTTCTGTAGTGGGAGAATTTTACCCAAGTACATCGCATAAAGAGGTCCAAGGAATAGGATAGGTGTGACGAGATGTGGCAGAACCGTGTCCCACTCATAATATATTTTGAAACCAAGCCGTGCAGCAGTCGTCTCTAAGGTGGTTTCGAGGTTCTGTGATAGGGTAGATAGCAAGGTTAGCATCTCATATAAATACTAGATGCCTGGCACTCACATCCGGGCTGTTCCCAACAAAATGCCACAAGAGCCCAAAAACACCTGCAACACACAAGGTTGTGGCCACCGTCACTGCCAACAGCCGTGCGCGAATTACATCGGGGTCATCCCTCCACCGTTCGTCAGCTGCCTTCATCCGTGGAGCACCATTCGTAGATGACTCGGCTCGTGATGAAAATGACAGTCGGGCGTTCTTCGATATATACAAGGAACCTACATAAGAAAATGCAAAAAAGAATGTGAGAGCGTGAGCCGAAGACGTAGATATCGGCGGGTACGGAAAAACGAGAGGCATGGTTGGTGTCTGGAATATGGTTCGTAGGATTCCTTGCTGATAGTTAGGATGTTTTGATAGTCCTACCAGACAATGGTGGCAGCCATGAACAAGGATGTGACCATCACGTACACGTGACGTCTCCAGTCCGATGTCACACAAACTCAAGAGTCTAGCTCGCGCCATTACTGTTCCATGTTAGAAGCTCTAAGATTCTGTTGTCCAACGCTCATCTTCATTTCATATTCCTGAAAGCGCAAAAGTACATTTATCCACCCTATTTTATGCATCTCAAAGACACCGGGTCGGACGAGGAGCATCCCTGCAGCGAAGATGTAGAACATCGAGAATCGAGATATACTGTCCATTCTACACGAGAGCGTAGGAATCCCCATAAGCTGGTCCAGGACCAAGACCTTGACGCCATCGAATCAGGCATAGCTCAGAACATATTCGAGGCACGCCTCGTGGCCTTCCTTTGTGCTTTGTGCGACGATTTCCTTTCATCCATATGTATATAAAAGCCTCTGACGTATTCCTCTAAGGCCATAGCTGCGTTTGCTTGAACCACCATCTATCAATTCGTGTTACTATAGCCACCCTTTACTTACTTCGTCCTATCATGCATAGCAACATCGAGCAAGCGGTCTCAGATGTCATCGCCTCAAAGCAAGAGGTCATCATTTCGACAGTACTCAGTGCTTACATTCGTGTTGCCGGCTTCGCTGATCCCTCGACGGATGTCTTGACCGCGTTTGAGCGCGCCTTGGACAAACACCCAGACTCCGCCGATAAAGTGGATTCACCATCATCAAAGCTTATTGCGGTGCTTAGACAGGATTATTTGCTGGGCATACTCAATGGAGACAACGGTGAAGAATACGCCCTATGTCCTTGCTGTGGCACGGTGATGTTGGTGGAAGATATTATAAGGGCTCAGCTGGTAACTGAGCTACTTGATGAAGAAGAGAAATCTTCAAGTAGGCTCTTCTCTTTTCGAGTGTGTGTCTTTGACGACTTACCACCCTTCCAGCCAAACCAAAGAAATCCAGGATAAGACGAATGAAAGCTAAACGACGTACCCTCAAGCCTATCGCCTTCGATCCGTACGGCCCTTCTACAAGTGCCGCCTCCATGTAAACATGCGTTGTTTATGCGACATTTTATACTTTCCCCTTTTGTAAATCCACTTCACCTAATCATTGCCATGTTTCTGACGCTCGTCTTACAGATTCATTTCTATATCTTCCAAGCGCCCCTACTCGTGCTCTTGGTACTCCCTCTATTTATCTTCGAATATTTTCATCCCAAATTGTAAACTGTTTGCCCGCCACTCTTATCATGCCCTACGCGTCCAGGCTAACCTTGCTCTCTAGAACTTATAGCCTGGCATATAATGATTTGATTTAAAGTCCGAAAGACATAAGTTAGTGACATCATTGCGGTCCGTAGTAGCCGTTATCGTGTCCGGGGTTCCCCCATATGCATGTGTACACGGACACGAGACTTCATATCAGTGATGATGACACTGTTTGCTGTTTACACATCAATAATAAATTATTGAAGCCTCAGAAGCGGTCTAGCCTAACCCAGCGCTACTTGCTATCTTCCGGCTTTCATGAGTGAGGTCCAAACTACTCAACTCAACCAGGACTGGTTCTGGAAACAACGAAATATATCCTTGCCATCTATCATTGATGAGGCCAAGCTACCCACAATTCCAAAGAGTATTCAAGATGGATGGACAGCCGCTGAGACATTCCCTTCCGAAATCCACGTCGAGCTTCTGAAGAACAAACTTATCCCAGACCCATACATCGGGTTCAACGAGCACAAGATTCAATGTGAGTGCAATCTCGTTCGTATGCTGGACGCACTTTGATTACACATGGGCCAGGGATCGGCGAAACTGAGTGGCTTTACAAGTGTACTTTTCCCTTCAGCCAGCCTCAAGATCACCTTCACGGCATTTTGGAGTTTGAGGGGCTTGATACGATTTGCGATGTGTACCTTGTAAGCTCTTGTTATCCAAATCACGCCCAGCCATTCTCATCTTGCAACTTCGAAGAATGACGTCCACATATTATCCTCAGACAACATGTTTCGCACCCATACATACCGCTTCTCCCTATTACCCAACGAGAGCCCCTTGAAGGAGGTAAATACACTCCTACTGCACTTCAAGTCAGCAAAGATCCTCGCAAAGGTTGAGGAAGCCAAGTATGGTAAAGTACGAGCCGGATCAACTAACCTTGGCGACCCAAGCCGAGTCTATATACGTAAAGCTCAATACGATTGGCGGTTAGTCGTCCTCCTGTCTTGAACAGATGTTCATTTCTGTAGCTGACTGAGTCCTTCCTCCAGCTGGGACTGGGTAAGTAGAAGTGAAGCACTACTTGTAAAAGATCTTGATCCTTATATAAACAGGGTCCAGAATTAATGACCTGCGGACCTTACCGACATATATTTCTCAAGACATTCTCTGCCCGTATAGCGGAAATACATCCGCGAGCGTCTGTCTCGTTCAATAAGGACACGGGCGCCTTCCTTCCCCTTCTCAAACTCGACGTTTCAATCGAAGGCCTTCCAGCTCCGGACCTCATTCAGGGCCTTACAGTTTCGTTGAAGGATTCTCATGGCACCGAAATCCGGCAACAGCAACTCGGCTTCCAGGGCGATAACGGAGTTATCAAGGACGCAATTGTTTGGAAGCTGGGAAATGAAGGCGTGAAACTATGGTGGCCCGTTGGGTACGGAGATCAGCAATTATACGATCTCGAAGTTCTCCTGCTTGGTTCTGTAAGATTCCTCCTTTTAATCTACAAAAGAACTTCCTTTACCTCACCCTTTCTGATCGGTTTAATCTGACATTTCGCATTTCTTTCATTTCCAACAGAACGGGGAACATATTGATTCCCAAGTCAAGCGTATTGGCTTCCGAACAGTGGAACTGATCCAGGAGCCTCTTGAGAAGCCTGACCAGTATGGTACTGGATCTACTTTCCTCTTTGAAGTCAATGGCGTCCGAATGTTCATGGGAGGTTAGTATCACACGCAAGGAGTTTTGGATATCTGCTCCCAAGCTAACTTTGGACTCAGGTTCTAATTGGATTCCCGCTGACAATTTCTTGACGACAATAACGGAAGACCGATACCGCGCATGGCTTACTCTGCTGCGCGACGGGAATCAAAACATGGTCAGGCTCTGGGGAGGAGGTGTCTACGAACCAGACATATTTTATGACATTTGCGACGGTACGCATAACCTCTACTTACTTCGGCCTCCAATCGTCTTACTAATTATATTCACGACCAGAACTCGGCATCCTAGTCTGGCAAGACTTCCAATTTGCTTGTGGCGTTTACCCAGCCCACGACGATTTTGTTGCAAACGTCCGATACGAAGCGGAAGACAATGTGAAAAGATTAAGGCATCATCCCGCGATAGCTTTGTTCTGTGGGAACAACGAGGATTATCAGATGGTTCTCCAATGGGGTGGTGGGTTCCCCCCCTTATCTAACCCTCCTTCCCTTCCAAAACCCTACTAATATCAATTCGTACGTCCACATAGGCATCGGAGATCTCCCTGCGCGGAAACTCTATGAAGAAGTCCTACCAGAGATAGTTGAAGCACTGACTGACCCTCCTATTCCTTATCACCGCGGTTCTCCCTACGGCGGAAAAGGATGGGACACCAGTGACCCCACCATCGGCGATGTCCACCAGTGGAATGTCTGGGGTGGGAAGGAGCTTCCATACCAGGATTACGACATTCTCGGGGGCCGTTTTGTCAGGCACGTTTATTCTTATATTGTGCGGCCAATTGGCAGGGACTAAAATATATCGCGGGTTCACATTAGTGAATTTGGGATGCCCTCAATGCCTGACATGCGAACCATAGCACATTGGATGGACGGCGCCGACAAATCCGAATGGTATTCACAGTCGAAGCTCATGGCACAGCACACGAAAGCGGGGAGCTTCGAACGCCGATTCGCGATCGCAATGAATGAGAACTTTAAACTCACAAGTGACCTCGAAACGTGTGTCACCTGACCAACTGCTAATATTATCAGATCATGGCCATTGACTACTTAGTATTTGCCACCTGTAGGCAGGTGTTTAATACCCAGATAATGCAGTCAGAAGCCGTGGGTTATGCGTATCGGGTGTGGAGACGTAAGTGGTGTGGGAAAGGAAAGGAATATGTGCGTCTGGACGTTTTCCAGATGCCCGTTGCTTACCTTAGGTTTTCTCCCAGACCTCCGGAGTGCTTGTTTGGCAACTCAATGACTGCTGGCCTGTCACGTCATGGGCCATTGTCGATTATTTCGTGCGTTTCCTAAAGGGGGATTATGAAATGCTCAAGAAATAAACGACTAAAAAAATCTTACTACAGCTTCGCCCCAAGCCTATCTATTTCACAATCGCTCGTCAGCTAGCGCCTGTGACTGTTGGAATCTCTAGAATGGTGCGCCATTCTCGTCCAACTTGAGCTATAAGCCTATAGAATAATTCAACACAGGTGATTAAAAATAGAGAAAATGATAGACCTCGACAGGTAAATGCACATAGCATTAGCAAGAGGGCTACTTTACATAATGATTGTATATCAGTATTACGAATTCGGAGCCATGCAATCGCACGACGCAACGCTGGATATCTGGGCCACTAACAGCGCTCTTACTTCCCATCCAGTCAAGCTGGAGCTCCATTTCTACGACCTTCAATCTAGCTGGTCGCACACAGAGAGCCGCAATGTTGTGCTGTTGCCAAATCAGGCCACCGAGCTGCTCACTATGCAGTGCCCTGGCCCACCACAGGACAACGTCAAGCCCCCATCCGGGGACCCGATCTGGACGTCCACATATTCAATTGTCGCCTCCGCGCGACTGGTTTCACCAGATGGCCAGATTCTGGCAAGGTTCGCAGATTGGCCTCAGCCTTATCGATTCCTTCAAATACCAGATCCGGGTTTAAAGATTGAGGTAGAGGACGAGGAGATTACCGTGTCTGTCCTGCGTCCTGTCAAAGGTTTGAGTTTGAGTGTTGACGGTGCCGGAGAGGAAGTAAAGTGGAGCGATAACGCTTTGGACGTTATACCCGGCGACCCGCAAACTATCCGGGCACAAGGGTTAGGCGGCAGAAGAGTCAAGTCGGCTTATCTTGGGAAGGAACGCGCTTCTTGATATGATAAGAGGGATACGGGCAGGTTCAATGATAGGGAATAGGGATTGTGTAAAAATACAAATGTGAAGATAGTCTATGCATTTAGGTAGAGGCCAACGGGTAGGATACTATATGAATGAAGATTGAAAAATGTGTTGGCGGTATTGCGGTAGAAACCGAGGATGAAACTCAAGAAATTCCGTCGCAGGCATCACAGACACGCGGCGCTGGTAGACGGAGCGTAGGGGTCGTATATCGCCTTGCTGCAGACACGAACACGTTTTGGCTTCTTTGTCTTGGCTGTCGAATGAACTTTGATCAGAAGATGTAATGATAAGGTGGTGGGGAAATACCTTTCTGCGATGCGCGCTGCTGAATTTCCGGTTGCGCTACAGCCTCAGAGTCCCCCTGCTTCCCATCGGGAAGTTTCATGCCCCCACAGTGCTCGCACGTCTTGCACGTACCACTCCCACTGCTGCAACCACCGAGCTTGCTATACCAGTACTGATTCCTGAGCTGGGCAATCATGGGTGATTGGACGACGTCTGGCCGCAAAGCATGTTTGTCTAAAGCCCTTTCGAATGTAGTTACAGCTTCATCAACTGCGTCTACGTCAAGCCCCGCGATGCGTATATACGCTGAAAAAACGTTCGGAACGGTTATGGTTGTTTTTGCGTTGAGGAGGTCAATAACGGCTTGTTCAATATTGCTGAGCATGGTGGATGAGAAGAGACCTGCCGGCGATTGTGAGGAGATTAAATAGCTATAGGAGCGTGCCTAAGCGCAATGGCGGACCTCGAGGACCACCCCAGTCCAATTGCATGACCGTCAAGGCTTCCAGTGGCGCGATAAAATATTTCGCTTATTTCAAGTCCCGTGACCACCGCGATGGTAGCGCTTATGTAACACATTCAGCCAGGGCGCATCATGATCAGCCAGGACAGGAATTTCTACAGACATATCCAAGACACATCATGGAGTCGAATAATAGCTGGGAAGGATTTCGGAAGCGGTAGCCAGCTGCATCAGGTGTTACTCTGATATTATTGGAGCTATCAACTAGATCATCCTAGAAGGAAGTAGGGGAATGACATTGACACGAGAACCATGATGCTAACGGGGTCATTTGTATCATCACAAAAGTGAGCATAACCTGACACCCCTTTATAGCCGTTGGTCAGATTCGCTCTAGGAACCCCGCGGAATGATTATTAAGGATAGTATGGCGTGTTTCAAATAAGCTATTACCTCAAGTCCGTCGGTATGTATATGGTATATGATAGAAGCTCCTGGCGCTAAGCACCAAGGTTGAGGGCCGATCTGATAGTTCGGCATAGTCAGGAGCGTGGATCGTGACCGCGACTAGGACAGCTAAGGGAACGTTCGCTGAGCGTCCGGCACCCGACGTTTTATAATGTGAGCTCTCCTGTATGTGGGCATCCAGGGCGATCCACCGTGGCCTAAGGAGTAGTTCCTGTGTATCTGGTTGTCAATATGTCTTCAGTAAAACCCGCCCACGAAGGGCAGTGTTCCGTGGTGAATGCAGTGTGTGTCACTGAGTCATTGAGAGCTGGACACTGCCACCTGTCAAGTCTCTGATAATCCCGTTGTCGCTTTGCTTGCTGGAGGGAAATATATACAAATAAGGCACATATCCAATGTACATATGCCAACAATAGCCTTAGCTGTGTATCGTCAGAATAGTCTCGGGTTACCCCGTCGATGAAGGCAAAATCCAGGGCGCTTTGATTGAATTTACAATGATACATTATTCGGAGCCGCCTAAAACATTGGTGAGATAAAGATCAGTTGCCAAGCTGGAGCATCATACAGATTCATCAATTCACCTGTCCACTGTACTGACACAACTTTATAATACAGATATTCCTTATACATCTTCATACTGAGCACCAAGTAGGGTCAAATTGTGCATATTGGTGTACATCGATTTGTGAAATCCACTCGTGGTTGAAGGTCCAGCGGAATCTTGTTGTTTGAATCCAAAAGACGATATATCGGATAGTAGGGCAATACACTTTGATCTCTGCCGCAAGTGCACGTTGGGCTGCTAAAGCGGGCTGAGGGACCCAACGAGATACTTCAAGTTGCAAAGAACGAAGGTGGTGCATTTGTGTAAGAGATTGGTGGAACTTATGCCGCTAATGGAATTTTGAGCGGGGGGCAGCAGAAAAGGGGTAGAGAACCTCACATTTGTTGGTGGAAGGGCTAACATCCCGATGTGGCGAAGTGTAGGGCACGCAGCCGTAATAACGCTTAACGCTTTGTATGTATACTCCTCAGGGAGGTCGAGCACGCTAAGTCCTCGAAGTGTTTTATTAAGGCGAGAGAGCTTTGGGAGCTGCTCAAGGATTAGGGGCAAAAATTCCACATCGACCGCTACTTGTAAATGTACGAGGGGACACGATAATAATTGCATGGCGACCATGAACATCCCATCGAAACTCCTAAGCACAGGGAGAGAACCTGGCTGGAGGGCCTGTCTGGGCGGGTCATCCAGAATATCCACCAGAGTTTGCAGTGTGTGCAATTTCCGTTGGCTCTCAAGGAATCTGAGCAAGTGCTCATCCCACACAAAGCGCAGTTTTGCCTCTTGTAACTGGAATTTGATCTGAGTGGGGTCTAAGATCCAGCTATTGGAGAATGTGGTGTCATAAAGGAATAGATATTCGAGGTTGTGCATGCGTTTCAATGCTCCCTGCACAGCAGCCCAGAATGGCTGGCCAAGGGGAGGCGGCCGCCGAGACTCCTGACTGAACCAAAAGGAGTGAACAAGCAAGGCCAGCCGCTCATTTTGGATGATTGTCCTGCAGGCGAGGTGCGCCTTCTGCGGATCCGTCATTATCATGGAATCATAAAGCAGTGCCTCTGCTTCTCGCTGGAAAGTTTTGCAAGTCGCGCAGAGGGCTGCCAGGTCTCCACGCCTCGAACGCATCGATAAAGCCTGGGTGATTCGATTGCACAGTTCTGGGGAAAGTGGAAGTCCAGGCATAATTCCGGCAAGGGAAATCAGATCTGTGAGAGTAAGTTTGTTAATCACATCAGGACTGTGGCAACGGCACACCTTTGACCAGCCTGCAATATGTCGCGTTGCAGAGATTTTTATGAACTAAGACGTGATGGTAGATGGGGCTATACCTATAAGCATTAACAGGTTATCGTGCTTCTTGAGTCCAAATCGTTGTCGCGTCCACAGCAAGGGGAAGCTCGTGGAAGTCGAAGCAAAGACCTAGAGTGGAACCCCAAGGTAGGGTTACAAACATGACTTGTATTAAATAACCCATTTTGTTCCTTGCTCAGCGCCCTGACCTAACAATTTTTTCAACTTTTACGCGCAAACCGAGGTCTTTCTCTCGACACAATGACTATGAACGCGTCCAGGACGGATCTGTTGGCATGGCTCAATGAACTTCTCCAGATCAGTTATACAAAGGTCGAGCAATGCGGAAGTGGTGGCGCATACTGTCAAATTCTGGACTCAATCTACGGTATGCCCCATCGCATCTTTGCTCCTCGTCTCAGAGCCTCATTTCCTGACCATCTGCAACCTTCAAATATCTGAACGTTAGGCGATGTACCGATGTCCCGCGTCAAAATGAATGCGAGGCACGAATATGAATTCGTCGCAAATTATAAAGTGATGCAGAATGTGTTCAAAGCAAAGAAGATTGACAAGGTATGTACAACTCTCTTTCTCCGTCGTACTTTCCTAGGGATAACCCACTCGAACCAATAGCCTATACCTGTTGAAAAACTCGTAAAATGCAAGATGCAGTACGTCATCACCCTCTTAATTACAAATATCGCAGAATCTGATAATATGCAGAGATAATTTAGAATTCCTTCAATGGATAAAGCGGTTCTGGGACGCAAACTATGGCGGACAGGGTTATGATGCAGTTGCCCGGCGAAAGGGTGTGCCGACAGACCCACCAGCCACCATCGCTCCCGTTGCAACGGCTCGCAGCGGTAGCGCCTCCAATCTGGGAGTAGGTGGTGGCAGAGCCGGAGGGCGGACACCAATAAGTGGACATCGGTCAGGATCGGCTCAGCCAAACGAGGCTGTACAACAATTACAAGCCCAGGTGAAGGATCTCTCGACACATCTAGAGGGCCTTGAGAAGGAACGGGATTTCTATTTTGAAAAGGTACATAGACGCCCAATCTTTGCTGATCATTACACGTGCTGATTGGCTCGCCTAGCTCCGGGATATCGAAATTCTTGTGCAGCAGCAAGTAGAGGCCCTTGAAGCCGATGGCAAGGATGACCAAACGCTGAGAGACATTCAAAAGATTCTCTATTCCACTGAGGTATTATTCCTTTCATCCCCTCCCCATCATTTACCTTATTCATAAAAACTTAACAACTAAAATACCTTCTTTCTTCGACTTCACAGGAGGGTTTCGAAGTACCCGAAGGCGGAGTTCCCGTTGATGAAGAGGAAACATTTTAGAATATCCAGTCCCATACACATTTCATATATCTTGTATCTCCACCTCGTACGTTACCGATACGCCGCCACTCCTTTAGTATTTCTCGTTATGTCTTCCCTTCTTGTCCTATACGACCTATACGATTCGTCGTAGTATCGTGGTTATGCACCACTTTCTCTCAACTACGTGACATCGAACCACGACACCCCAT
The DNA here is from genome assembly GCA_900068955.1 of Clitocybe nebularis. Classification (NCBI taxonomy): domain Eukaryota; kingdom Fungi; phylum Basidiomycota; class Agaricomycetes; order Agaricales; family Clitocybaceae; genus Clitocybe; species Clitocybe nebularis. The sequence continues at coordinate 22,592 of CEMJ01392263.1, read as the reverse complement.
TCCTTCATTTACACGTTTCATCTCGTTCTCATAGGCATAGTCCCAAGTGCAGTAGATATCAATCACACCCTGCCTCTCGTTGACAGGGGCTACAAATACCGCCTCAGCTGCGCGCTATATG
>CEMJ01392256.1:6707-40543 GCA_900068955.1 Clitocybe nebularis | reverse complement strand
AAGCTTTTGCCAATAAGGGCATCTGGACGTATACGCACTATCGGCGCTCAAGGTTGAGGTTCGTCCTACTTTTTGGGATGTTGTGCGGGATAGTTGAAACTCCCAAGCCTGGGGATACTCTGCGCGTCGTGGGCACACTGCTTTCGTACTCAGATTGTCAGTGTCGAAACCTGGCTTGGGCATGCTGGCCCGTGCAACTATATCCCCAGTAATTTCTCATCTTCTAATATGTCCTTCCTCAGCTCATCCAACACGAAAACCCTCTCACTTCTCTATATTTACGTGTAAGTGCACTGTTCATCAACAGTAAATGGACATAATACCAATCCAACCCCTATAGATCGACATGACCAACAGTAAACACTCTCGGCACACGCCTTCTCCATCCTCCCCACCCACTCAACATGCTTCCAAGCTTCCACGATTCCTGCAAAAGCAGGCCATGCGCGACCGGTCCAAATCCATGTCTGCAGATCCAACAGGAGGGGGTGCTAGCACTAGCAGCCTCGCTAGTGGAAGCTCTGCATCCACTTCTTCTGATATCCCATCCACACCCTCGACATCCAAGGGCCCTCGCAAGTCGAGTAAATTCTTGGCACTCGGCCGGGAAAAAGACGACAAATCGAAACGAGCCTCGGACATTCCCTCAGGCCCCACCACCACTGCCGCCACCACCACTACGACCACTAACGAGATGGATGAGGCTCCCGTCATTGTCGAGCCCGTTAATATACCCCGCCCTAGAACCCGTTCTGAGCGACCCCTAAGCACCGATTCTCATCAGCAGCATCTATCTCTATACTCTTCCACCTCCTCTACGTCGCGCATTGGTGACCTACCCACCCGCCTCTCTGGCTGGTTCTCGCATACATTTAGCACCTCCTCTACAGACCTTTCCCTTCCCACCATTCTTACCCACTCAGCCTCAACATCCTCTGCCTCTCCAAGGGGAAAAGGTACACCTGCATCTGCACTGCTGACCGCTGCCAAACATGGCAAGGGTCACCTTGACAAAGCAATGCGATACCTCCTCGACAGCGACTCTACCCCTGACAAGTGCACCGACCCCATATGGCTTTTGGGTGTCCAACACCCTGGATACGAGCCCCCGCCTCCACCCCAACCTGTCGATCTCTCAGCCTCAACCAGTTCCTCACGCCGTAACTCCGGCTCCTTCCGTTCCTCCACTTCCTCCTCCTTCCGCTCGTCCACGATCTCGGCCACCTCAACCGCCGAGCAACACCAGCTCTCACAGTCCCAGTCAAGCTCGAGAAACATAAACCCGGCAGCGAACTGGCCCCCCGTGTTCTATGCCGACTTCACCTCGCGCGTGTGGTTGACCTATCGGTCGCAATTCACGCCGATTAGGGATACGAGGCTTGCGGATCTCCCTGCACCTGGGTTGGGGGCGGCTTATGTGGCAGAGGCGGTCGCGGCGAGCCCGACAACTGTAAAGACGCGTCCGTGGAATTGGGGTGGCGAGAAGGGATGGACGAGCGACTCAGGATGGGGGTGTATGTTAAGGACGGGCCAGAGCTTGCTTGCGAATGCATTGGTGAACTTGTATCTCGGGAGAGGTACGAACATGCTCCTGCTCTCTGTTTAGGGTAATCTTCTTGCTGACTATTTCGTGGGGTGCAGACTGGCGGAGACCGCCGTACCCGGTGCACACGGCAGACTATGCGACATACGTACAAATCCTAACCTGGTTTTTCGATACTCCGTCGCCAGAGGCGCCTTTCAGTGTTCACCGGATGGCGCTTGCAGGGAAGGAGCTCGGAAAGGACGTTGGGCAGTGGTTTGGCCCAAGCACAGCAGCTGGTGCGATCAAGTGCGTCAGATTATCATTGACCCTCCGAGGTTTATGAAGGCAGTTGTTAATGAACATTTTTTAAACTTCAGGTCGCTTGTCAATGGATTCCCAGAAGCAGGCTTGGGTGTAGCCGTCGCCACAGATGGGGTTCTTTTCCAAACAGAAATCTTCACGGCATCCCATGGGAATGGGAATAGCAGGTCGCCCAGACGCCAGGCCAAACTCTCCTGGGGAGATCGCCCGGTCCTCGTGCTGATTGGTGTTCGTCTTGGTATAGAGGGTGTCAATCCGATATATTACGATACTATAAAAGTAAGTTTAAATTTTCATCATCACCTCCCCTTTTCTTTCACCAATACAAATATTTCATACTAATTAACACATCTTATCCAGCTTTTATACACCTTCCCTCAATCCGTAGGCATAGCCGGTGGACGGCCAAGCTCTTCATACTACTTTGTCGGATCACAGGCTGATAACCTTTTCTACCTTGATCCACATCATGCACGCCCCGCAATCCCAGTGCGGCCAGCCCCTCCCGCTCCCACCCCCAACCTTACACCCTATTACCCTTCGCAGCGGGAGACGACACCCGAATCAGATCGCGAAGGGCCGAAGCCTAGGACCCAGCGCTCACCTACGCAGCACTATCACCGTGTGCCTACTTCGCCATCGTCGACAAGAACAGGTTCCTCTACTTTCTCCTACCACGCCCCCATCTCCCCATCGCCTCTCCAGCAAGAGTTCTCAACATCGACAACCTCATCTGCGGTGACGGCGTTGACCACGGCGTCTTCAGGAGCTGTGGCTGCTTCTGAGGAGTCGAGTTCACACCACAACGACAGTGGACATCGCGTTCGCGGGTCACGGTCGCCCTCATCGCCTATGCAGCAGCGGGACTTGGCATGGCAGCCGCCGAGCCAGCCTGGGTCGCCTTCGTCGGAGATGGACCATCGAGAGTTGACTGGATTTGGCAATCCAGGTTTGGTTCCTGGTAGTAGTGGACTAGATATCCTGCAAGAACATTACGTGACGGCATATAATGCTATGGACCTGAAGACCTTCCATTGCGAGCGTGTGCGTAAGATGCACCTCAGTGGGCTGGACCCGAGCATGCTTATCGGATTTTTGTGCAAAGATGAAGCGGATTGGTGGGATTTCAGGAGAAGGGTTGGAGAGGTGGGTTTTTTTTATTTTTGCGCCTTGCGCCTTCCTTTTCGCCCAATATTGACTAATTGAACCTGATTAGCTTCCCAAGACAGTGTTCTCGATACAAGACGAACCACCAACGTGGCCTTCGGATTCGGATGACAACATGGGGCTCGAGTCGATTTCGGAACCGGATGATATGGATATGGACATGGACATGGATGACGATGAAGAAGACGAGGAAGACGAAGCTGAGCAGTTTTTTGATACCCGATCCTCCGGATCACCATCGACTTCGAGCGCGAGTGCCAGCGGGGGGCATCGTGAGAGCAGCGAGCGAGGCAAAAGCGAGGACATTGATACTGAGGAGGATCCTGTGGACCCCATCACTCCCGGTCCCAACTCGCGATTCTCCATTGAAAACCCACCTGGGCAGCGGAGCAAGGGAGGCGTATCAGCTCCCGTGAAGGAGGCAGAGTTTGACCTGGAGGGGGAGGAGGAGGATAGGTTTGAGGAAGGAGATATTGAAGACGATTGGGTGGACCCCTCCATACCGACCCCATCATCTGCCTCAGGTGGTCCTCGCGAGCCGCCTATCCCTGCCAAAGACCCACCTCAGCAGCCCTCGGCAGCACCAGCGGAACCGGTGCAAGCCAAGGGTTCGAAGAAGGGCAGGAAGGGGAAGAAAGGCGGACAGATCCCTGTTCCTGTCCCGTTGGTGAGGATCCCGACCCCGGGGTCTGGGAAGCATGCGCAGGAGCATTTCCCTTTCCCGGTCACGCAGCGCTCTGCGGAGGAGACGTCCCCGACGCGTCAGGGGGATAGGAGCCGGAATTCGTCGAACAAGGGGACGGGGGGGAAGCGTATGCACACGGCTCGGGCGAGGGATGGGGGGAGGACGCAGAGTGGGGGTGTTAAAGGCATTTTGACGGATGATTGAGAGGCGGCTTTATGATGGCTCTTGATTGTAGATGATTGGAACACGGCTGGAGGCATGTGCTTTTAAGGTTAGGCCTTCGGGCCAGTTACATATTGTGAAGTTTTGAAGGGGGGGCAAGATAACCCCCCTCCCTGGTTCTATAAAGCTCCTCTCTCCCTTGATATTTCTTTGTTCATGGCGGACTCGACCCATATGTATGCTTATCGTTTCAATTTTTGTTCACTCATGAATTATGGCTTGCTTCTCCCATAAGTGTAGGGTGTAGGAAAAGGATCCATTGGTCTACGAATCTCTACCTGTTGTGCTATTAGGGGTAGGACAGAATACACGTTCATGTTACACAAAGGCCTTTCCCTTTGGCAACTGTTCGTTGTGTGGATCCACGCCTGCATACGCATCGCTTCATTTCTGGGTTCCCCACGTGCAGCCTTGCGTCTCCTCCAAGCTCACGCAAAAGGAGCACCATATCCCACTTTAATAGGATACCATCTATGTTCACGCATTCTTCTCTGCTTCGATATCCAATTGCCTTTGCCGGCGCGCTCTCTCTACGACGAGCTCAGCCTCCATCTCCTTGATAGCCGCATGTGCCCAAGCAGGAAAACCACCTTGCGCATATGCTGCCTGCAACCGCTTCTCCGCATCTTCCCAGTTCCATTCGGGATCCGGCTCTGCCTCGATGATGGGGACCCCATCATCATCCGTCTCAGGATGCCGATGAATCTTAGACGTCAGACCGGGTAACCGCTTCCATATGGCCAAACGCATCCTCTGCGCAAATTCTTGTGTCTAGGATGTATGATTCAGCTCTGAGAAAAAGGACGACGGTAGGAGGGCGGACGTACATCTTGTACACCCATAAAAGACTTGACGCCGAGCGTCAGAGCCACCGCGCCGACGGTGACTATGCCTGTGGCTATTCCAAAAGCTTTTCCGGCGTATATGGCGGTGCTGAAATCGACACGAGAAATGGCGGACAAGAGCTCTCCGGTGCCCGGTGACTTATGCTCTACAGTGGAAGACGTGTTGATCGTCGTCTCCCCAGGAGCTGCAGAGCTTTTTCCACCTAGCTGAACGGCTCTTCCACCTGCTTTCCGCCGAGGAGGTGCAGCTGAATTTGTCAACGCAGTTCGCAATACTGTTTTCCGCTGCCTAGCGAGATGGATAAGAGGTATGGCCAATGCAACCGTCGTTCCTGCAAACTAGAAGCCGAGTCAGAAGAGAAAACCTAAGCTGTGGTAGAGCTTTACGTACTGCAGCAAAGGGCACCCATGCTGGAATGCGCTTTTTCTCTGGAGTGACCGGCTCGCCGTCGACCGCGTTCAACATGGCTCTGAAATATTTTAGAGTGCCGATATAGTTGATTGTGTATATTTGTTCTATTTCCACTCGAGCCGGCCCGAGATGCCGAGAGCGGGCTAACAAGCTGCCGCTCAGACATCCGTTCACATCTACACCAATTTATAGAACTCTCGTAAATCAAAGGGGATAAATTATTGGACACAGGTACGCGTAACAAAGCGAGCTATCTTATTCCAAGATGCTGTGGAATAAGCTGTGCAAGACAACGCACCCTTATAAGTGTAAATTCAAAATATCAACTCGTAAGTACGGATTCTAAAGGTCCAATTTACTAGTCTTTAAGGCAAGTTTCCTTCGTTCTGTTTCTGTCATAAGTCGACGTACATTCGTCTGGTACCAAGACATTAAGATCCTAGAATCGACATAAAATACACAGTTTTCCAATCAGGCATCCAAATCACCATCCACCTGCCCTAGTACCGATAACCCTATGGTAGGCCCGAGGTGGAGCAAGGAGAGTAGTTCCGGGCGCAGAGGGAGCCTCAAAGCCTGTATCTCGTCTACGGTGGCTGCAATTTGTCTCTGCATCTTCTTGTATTTGGCTTTGATAGACATTTCCAATGCCTTCTCGCTCTTCGCATCCCTTGTGTAGTAATCCCCTTTTTTGGTGCGGGATTCATGGAGGCGCTCTTGCTGCGTCGTAACGAGGATATCAAGCACCGAGTACAGATCCCGGCCCGCGGTCGTTTCATAGAGTTGTTCCTTCGCTTTAAACATCTCTTCCTCAAGCTGGGTGGCGTGCCGGTCATTTCCAGCATCCACAAAATGGCACATAACTTCCCAAGCTGAATCTGGCGTGCCTGTCCACCGAGTAATGGTGGAGCCTTGGTCGAGCATGGTCTTCCATAATTCCCTGATATTCTCCTCCTCTCGGTCAGGGACTTCAATAGGTATCATAAGAATTATCTTCTCTGCCGCGTTTCTTCCGCACACTTCTTCAATCATGTTCATATCTTCGAATGGATCCAATGAAACGTTAGGGATTGTCGAGGGGAGGAGATAGAGCACTCCTGTAAGAGTTATCTTGCGCTCGTAGCTGAAATATCCAAGTAAAGCTGAAATTAGAAAGTCAAGCCCCAATGATTAAGGTGCGCACGTGGTTGTGAGCCAACTGGCAAGTAATTTCCATGTCTCCACGTCCCATTCCTCGTGGCCGTCAGCACCAGTGGTATGTATAAAAGTGATGTCGTAATCACTTCTAGTCCGGCTCTTGACCTTAGCTAGGCTGAGACCCGGCAACGGCAGCAGAGTGCGCTCGATGTCCTCCTTTCCACCAGCCAGCTTTTCTATGAACTTGAGACACGTGAGCTATTGGCCATAGGTTTTCAAAACTGTGTATTTACAAAGTTTACGCCTGACTCCGCTGCCCCGGAACTTACAACTCTTCAGAGGAAGTCAATGGTGACATTTGAGTGGTAGTAGAGGAAAAGGCGTACGCGATGACGATTCCATCCAACCAGTCTTCAGGCCTGACCAACTTCAAGAGCATCTGCCTCAAATCATTGAGTCTCGAGTCCAAGAAGTCCTGATTCTCTGGGCTGCCTCTGGTCCATTCATCCGTGTGGAATGGTGGCGATGATGGTGGCGGCGGCGGCGGCGGCGGCAATGCTGGGGCAGATGGGGTGAAGGGCACTATGGTAACAACGCCATTATTATCCCTCCGTATAAACGTCTCGTCAGTTACTACACAGAGCCCAAAATCAAGATTGTTTAGCGGGTACCAAGTGAATCGGGCCCCATTATTGAGAGTCATAGGTTCTTCAAGCACTTCCTTCTGGAAATGCGTATTACTGGTATTAAGGGGGACAGTGTTGCCATTTTCAGCATCCCATGCGTAGTGAGTCCCATCGGTCCTGAAAGCTATGAGGTATTTCCCGTCAGACGAAAAGGAGATAAATGCAGGGTTCTTAGTGGGAATAAAGGCCGGAACATATGATTTTATCAGCTGTTCAGTCTCCATGCTCCATAAGCAGACGATATTTCCCGTATAGATGACCAAGAGTTTGTTTCCATCCGGCGAGAAGGTGAGTGCGACGATGCCACTTCCAGCAGCCTCCCACGCTGGTGGCGCACTCAGCGGAATATACTTACCTGTCGCTACTCGCCGTATTAGGATATTGTTGTTTGAGAAAGCCGCAACAATGCTTTCACAATCTGGGGAGATGGACATGGAGACCAGATTGTCATCGTTGTAGTTGAAAATGGGAATAAGGGTAGTAGCAGTAGCAGAAACTTCGTTTTGGCCCCAAAGTTGGACGCCCAAGTCTGAGGATAATGCAATTAAACGATCACGACATGCAACTCCCCGGATTTTTTGAGTATGAGTTCCATGGCCGATGCTATCGCCCGTGTTTAGGTCCCATACACGCACCGTCTGGTCAAGGCATCCAGAAACCATCTGTTTAGAATCTGATGAGAAAGAAATGGACCAGACGGAGCTGGTATGGCCGCGGAAAACACGGATGCAATGTTTGGTAGTGACATCCCAAAGACGAATAGATTGATCTAAAGCACCCGAAATGAACTGCACGGAGTCTCCGAATGCAGTAGCAGGTGCAAATGCAACGGAAACAACCTTTCCACTGTGCCCCGCAAATGTAGAAGAAAATTCGACACCGTCTCCAGAGCACTCCCAAAGACGAATGGTCATGTCGTGAGATCCTGAAATGATGTATTCGTGGCGTTGTGTGGCCTTGGGCGAGCATGCAACTGCTCGCACGATACCAGTATGTCCGTCTGCACATATAGCTCTCCGACTTTCCAAGTTCCACACCTGAACTGTTTTGTCATCAGATCCAGATATGACGCGCTTCCCATCCGCTGAGAAAACAACGGCATTCACATGGCCCGTATGATACGTCAGTGGATCTCCTAACTGTTGGCCGCTATCTATATCCCAAAGACGGATAGTATGATCATGTGATGCCGATGCAAGTAGCTTTCCATCTGGTGAAAAGGCAATCGACCACACTTCTTGGGTATGTCCTTCCAGAAGCGGTCCAATAAGCACTCCTGTAACAATATCCCGAAGACGTATGGTGCAACCTGAGCCGGATGCCAGGGACCTCCCGTCGGGTGATACGGTAACACAATTAGTGTTGTCCGTGTTAGTCCCATGAGGGACTTTTGGCGCCACAGCTCTAGGTGTTAATATCATGTCGAGATCCTGAAGCTGTGCGGTGCTTGGGATGAGGATACCTGTTCCAATTCCCCAGTGGCTTTGTACATGGTTGCAAGCATAACGAAGTAGAAGTGGCGAGTTTGACAGCAGACGCCTTGTTTTCGAGTGGCCTTGTAAAGATTTCGACAGTAACACTGACGATGGCGAGTCTGATTTCATCGGCGCTATCCTACTGCTGGGGACCTGGGAAGCGGAGATATAAGTGAAGCATTGCATCGTAATTGTGCCGTCAGCTATTTTCGTGTCCACACACAGGGGAGTAGAGATAATAGGAATAGTAGGGGTCGTAGGGGTCGTAGAGTCAGCACCGCCAGGGTGTTGGTTAGCGCCCTCACTCGTAATGAATTCAAAAAACGACTTGTGAAGCCGAGGGACCGTTTGTAGCGTAATCACATCTGCTCCAGAAACGAGGACTGTGCGAAGCCTGATGAAAAAGTTCAAAATGTCAATGGGCTTGCCTGAATCCGGGTTATGAAGGCCAAGCAGCAAGGCGATGTCACCAATGCACAGAGGCTCTCGTAGAACGACGAGACATCCAACGATCTTATGAAACCTTTCTACCTTCCACGGATCTTTCCGACCTCTGAAGGTCATCCGAAGGATCGTGCCGTACAGAACATTGATATTAGTCAAGTCACTGGGAGTGAGCGAGTCAAGAATGGTATCCAGGACTTCCTTGCCAGACTCCTTGACTTCTGTTTCGATAAACCCAATAACTGTCACGGCCCAGATGAAGAGACCAGCTGCGCGCTTGCATAGTATTTCCAATCGTTCCTTCCCCGGCCACACAAGCACGTCCAAGTCATTCTTCTGGGCGACGGCGATGATACCCTTTTTAAGAAAGCGAGAAACGTCTTCGATCGATGATTCCGACGACGTGTCCAGATGCACATGCTTGACTTTGTCTGGTTTCTTGCCAAACGTAGAATGAAACGGTTTTCGGATTTCATCTTCAGTTCGGCTTGAGATGAAAACTTTGACGTTGCTCGGAAGATTTGTCAGAGCTTTTGCAAAAATAGCTGCTGTTGTTCCTAGTTGGTCTGTGTCTGTTTCATCGAGGCCATCGATAATCACAACAACGGGTTTAGTGAGATCCGTTGATGATGCGACCCTCAGAGCATTGACGAAAAGCTTTCCAGCCTGATCGTCTGAAATGTTGTCGATTAGGGATGGCTTCGCCTTCAAAGTGTTAAAAATAGCGAGGGAAACTTCGGGCGAATGATCAGCAAGCTGACGAGCTATGGAGGGAAAATATGAGGTAGGGTTTGTAGTGCCTGCCAGATTACGATTGATGAAAAACTGAGCCCACAAGACTTTGCTGTCTTTGCATTCTCGCGCGATGGAAGCAGTAATGGCAGATTTCCCTGAACCAGGATCACCGGTCAGCCAGAGAAAACGCTGCGTATTACTTGATACGTCCATGATCCATTCCTTGATGTCTCGCAAGATTTCTATACGGGTATCATCGTCACACGGCCGCTTTCCTTGCTGGTCATATTCTGTTTTCTCAGCAGTGCGATGTAGAAAAATATCTTCAAGAAACCTCCGCCGTTCTGCCTCTTTCTTTTGCCCCTCTAGAAACTCAAGAATGTCCTAACAATTTGATAATGATAATTTGCATGAAATCACATCTACAAGGCGTACCATTTGAGACAATTTGATGGCCTTGATCGTAGAGATAAGACTTTTGACAGCTTTCAGTTGTAAGTCTTGATTTTTGGCAATACTGATCGCCGCAACATTCTTTGCACGTGGGAAGGACCCAGAGTCAGGGCTGCGGTCACATTGAAAGGACATTCAAACTTACTGCAAACAACGCTCTTGCCGCAGCGATTCGGTCTTTGAAATCGTCAATTTCTTTATCGACCATCAATCCCTGGATCGACCACCGTTTGTCCTCCTTTAAAGGTCGTCGTCATTCGCGAGTACACTTAGCTATAGACCTAACATACCATCCTGGCAACTGCCCATGTGCAAATCTCATCAACAAGGGTGCTGGGGCATATCACGGTTCATGAGCGGTCCATGATACAGAAAGTGGTGGACGCTTACCGTATTCCCCTTAGATAACCTTTCTGCAATTGAAGCGTGGTGGGACCAATCTCCTTAGACCGGAATGCTGACTCAATGCTATCCACCCAATCCACGATCTCCTTGGCGAATTCGTAGACTTCGCGCTGCGCTCTGCCAATTGTCTAAACCGGCCCATCAGCTCAAGTGCATTACGTGTTGATGAATCGATTTAGTAAGAAGACACACCGCTCCAAGTCTCACAAGGTGAACCAGCGCCTTGAGAAAGCCACGAATAGGAACAGGACCATCAGGAATCATTTCTAGAAATTCCTTCCCGATATCAATCGTCTCGATAGTCCGTTGCAGAAAACGATCCAGGGTGCTGTTCGGATTGTCGTGGGACCATTGTCGCAAAGCTTCGAAGAACACGGAGTCCAACTCCCATGGTTCCCACAGAGCCTGTCTATCGTAGTCGTCAGCTACCGGAGTTGTAGTCGTGCTTATGTTTCGAAGGAATTACTTTTTGGTTGCACGAAACCTCCGGATCTTGTCCATCATGGAGTCAAAGAAGATACGCATGGAGTTTCGCCTTGATGGTCGAGTGGTCATTTTGGAGCTAAATCGAATATCGTATGCTAGTCGATGGTGGACAACGCTGCACAACGTTGAACAACGAAAACAATGGCCTAGCTGGAACCGGTGCCATGAGGCTTTCAGTGGCAGTGCATGGCATCATCGTGGTTGACATTCGGAGATAAGTAGAACCTCATATGCTGTTTATAGAAGGAAGACATGAAATGCGGTGCTGGTGAGGACTGAAACCTGCTCACTATGTCATCAAACTCAATTAAGTAGAGAGTAAATACATACTATCTATTCGTTGTGTCACGGTATCAGGCCAGGACTTATCATCCTGTTTTCTGAATAGTAAGTTTTATATTTATGGAATGGCCAGGAAGAATATAGGTTGAAGGCAGTTGACTGCGGATACAGCATTGGTACGGCAATGGCATGATCGCCGTCAGGGATGTTGGTTGAGCGGAATTGATTCGGGCCGATATTCACACGCCTTGGTTCCTTCCGTTTCTGCATCAGTCTACATTCTTGAGTACTCTCAGGCGTATTTCCTATATTCCAATACCCGGATTCGGTCTTGGATATGTCGCCTCAAACTCCTGGCGCACTCGAGAACTGTGTCATCCAAGACCCCGACCGTGCCAATCCGTGTCACAGTTTGTCCATTACGAGGGAGCTGTGTTTTGGTGGCCGAGTACTTCCTTGTCGGCTGCACTACTGCGCCCAATTCAGAACAGGTTTTGCCAGCTGCTATTGACGCCTGTCTGTGCTTGTCTCGACTCAGAATGGCGCCCACTTACATCTACAAGTAAAAGTCGTGTACATTAAGAGTCATCTAAAATCGTCCACTTTTCCAATGGCAAGGAGCCGTCCACTACAATGACAACACTTACCATCATTCAGAACCGCTAAAAAACAAGTACGGGCATCCCAGTACTCTGCAATTCGGAAAATGGCCGTAGGATCACCACATGGTCAACCATGGAGTCCAAGTCTTCCGCCCGCCAGTTGGGAATAATCCTAAGTGCGCACTGGTTCAAGAAGCTCTTCTATATGTGTCCAGCAGGCTTTCTAACTATGGGATGGTGGGACCCAAAAGCATTTGAACTAGTCGGTCTGATTTATCATCGCCGGGTGGCGGGGCTCGTGTGGATAGGGGTGCATTTAGCTTTGGGGGATGTGGGAACGTGGAATACAGCTTGAGGAGCGGGGTTGCAGAGGTAGGCAATGGACAGCCAAGTTCGAATACATGAACCTAAGAGGGAACAACTCATCGTACAAGACGAACAAGCCAAAATCATCACAACCCGATTACGCCTCTATTCGCTCGATCTGTGCACGTGTTCACAATCCCTGAGATCAAAAGGAAGGGTGCTGTGTTGCGACAGAGTCGAATCTGCGGTGGGGGGTAGTGCTCAGTATTTTCGGGTCAGCGGCGGGTGTCTGAGTGATATCAGAGAATACCAAGGACTATCCAATCACAGGGACATTTTTGCGTTCCAGATGGCATGGCCCTGTACATTGCCAGCGTTGGCTAGAAATCTATCTCGCCCATGTAAAGACTCGGGGTTTGGGGAAACACTTTTCACTTATATATTGGATGACGCAGCGGCCTACGGGCTCGATTCGAGCCTCACAGCGACATCGCGGCTGACACCCGTTACGAAGAGTCAGCACAATATGTACCAGTGCATCATTAAAACTCCGAATTTAAGCGAGACATGCTGCCGCCGCACTACGCTCCCTTTTGTGCCACAACGAAATGACGATGCACGTTTATTCAATATTACATATAATGCAATTCATCTAGTTATTGTATTTTCCCCTTCCTTTTCTTTTAATCCCTCTCCCGCGACCAGATAAATGATTTTCAGATAAGCACACTTCCCACACTTCCCAACCACCATCACATTCGGAAGTTTTCCGCAACGAGTGCAAGTGTATATTTGTGATACTGCGGTCATCACGTCGGGTTATAGTTTTTGTATACTGATGATTTAAAGAATGAGGTGTTTTTTCAGTATATGAAGATTAATTTAAAATGTGTACAAACTTTAAGTTGAAAGTCAACGATTTTGGCGATATCAACTGCGATTTTCGCACGGGTGGCAACCGCACATTGGCATTTAATGGGGAGAAAGAACCTATCGGCCAAATGTCCATTTTTCTGTGGGCGAATTTAAACAAGACATTATTTTTTCAAGGAAATACGTAGGCGCAACGTACGTTGATGAAGATCTTGATCCATTTATCCTCTCCCCTTATGCCAACATCCTGTAAAATTTCATCATCGGGACGGGACATACATCCTCTTTTGAAAGACAGAAGATCGTCCAAAGGCACTCCACATTTTCCTGGTGCGCTGAAATCAACAATGTCACCATCATCATGTTGGGTGTTTTCTTCGTCGGTAGAGCATGACGACGACGATGACGACGATGGACTAGAGTAACTACTGGAGCTTCCAGAGACGGATGATGCATAGAGAGTGGCGTCCTGACAGAGTGGGTAATGAGTAATAGTATATGAATATATGATGACTGAAGTGAATGTCGCATACTTCTGGGTCGAGGTCCTTCCGCAGAGCGTTGGCTTGGTGCATTATACAACACTCGCTGTCACAGCCCTCCATGGCTCCCGTAGGTTCCTCGGGGCAGTCTAAGAGGTCGATCAGATCTGTGGGAAGAAAGTAGGCCGGCTCGGGAGCTGATGCAGCAGAGAGTTTTTGTGTTTCGGTTTTGAAACTACGAGGAAGGCGTGGAGGGTAGACCCCACTCAAAAGGAGATTTGAAAATGAAAAAGAGAGGCCTGGAGGCGCGGGTTCAGAAGCATCTATAATTGGATTCCGGACATGTTTCTGGGAAAATGGTAATGTCATTAGTAGCTCGAAAGGGGTATACAACAAGAGAGAACATACGATCTCTGCAAGCTGTGTGTCGGGGGAAAGGGGTATTTTACCCTAAGTAGAGGCGTTAGGAAGTTACAACCAAACCGTGAAGATGAAGGGGTACATACGCGTTGGTAAGAATTAATGCCCTCAGTAAGAAGGTGGAATTCCATGCGGTTGGCCTGTACAGTCATGGCCAGCACGAGGTTGGGTTGGTTTGCGAGGAGGGGGAGACGTGTGATGTTGGTTCAAAGATCTAACAAAGGAAGTGTATGAAGAGCGCGCAAATTATAAAGATGTAAGGAAACTGCTGTATCTATGTGGTACAGAGAACATACTCGCTCTTATACCCTCACGATCTGGTGGCCAACCAGATTAATGGCCGGCTCTCAAAGGAGAAAGAAGAGAAGGACCTCGGATTAAGCGCATGCAAAATCCGTCGCGGCATTGTATATGCGTGGCCATGGATTGCAAATCTCAACTGTTGCCATTTGTGACAATGGGTCCGCATGGTGTCTAGGCCACACCCTGGGACACGAACGGTGTTTCTGGATGGAGGAATATGTGATGGCCACAAGTCGTGTGGCATTCATTTCCGACGACATACAAAGAGATGCCATTATGTCGTCCCCGAAACATATTCAATCAACAGATGCCGGCGGTGGTCCTGGATCTAAATTGTGAGAAAATTTTCTTCTAGTGGACACGGTATAGAAAACAAGCACCCTAAAATATATCAATAGTTATCCGTGAGCAATAACTCAGGGTTCTTCAGAAGATGATCCTGCGAATGGTGAAACATTTGGACGTGCCAGGGCTACAACCACTGATGATGAACCAACATGAAGTCCGATGATGTTTCATCGTGCGATGGAAACGACGCTCGGCAAGCAGAGACACGGAGATCTGGATGTTTGAGCACCAACGGGAGAGACAAGTATGTGGTAGCGCATGTCGCGGTCATACATGGTGCAAGGGTCCAGTTGCTGTCGACCCCTGGGAGGTCGGGTGAAGTGCTGCTCTTGTGTTAGAAATATAGGTATTGTTATGGGCATTTCAAGAGCTGAAGTAATTACCGCGCATGTCAGTTCGATAGAGTAGCTGATGAATTTTCGTTCCGGTAACAGTTATAAGAGCAGATTGAATAATATTCAGGATACTGACGGAATGATTTTTCGGTTATATTGAGGAATGAATCGATAATTCCATTTAAGAATCAAGCTAACCCTCCTACCATTTAAAGACAGAGTAAGCTTCATACCGCTGGTCGAGTTATTACATGCCCCGTGGGTCGATTGTGGGAAACCCGGATCCAAAAAAATCTGGAAGGGCTTGCCCAACAGACTCAAACAAATGCCACGTGTTTTCTTACTCACTCACTATGTTGGAGGGAATTCGAAGTGTAGTCTACCAAGTTTACGGCCTTTTGGGGAACTCTCTCTCTCAGAGAGACCTAACGATGAGTGCAAGCTGTCTCTTTCGTCTCGCTGTGCCGTGCTAGATGCCAATAAGGCAGGTGCGTTCGTGAAGAGGTTGTTGCTTCTGGGGAAGGTTGGTTTTAGTTGTCACCCTTTTTCTTGTAAGCCCTCTTAATACCATCACAGGCGTTTAAAACTCTTCTGGGCGTGTGCTTATGGTACTGAAATTACACTATCTATGCTCACGCAATTGGGCGCCTATTCATGCTCTGCAGTGAGCCTGAGATCATTTTTTGGACCGTGCGACATGCGCCACCGATTCATTTGGGGCAGACCCATGTCAGCCTCAAGCCTGTCATCAATGTCGTTGGAAGAAAAGTCTATTGATACAATAACTTATCTAATACGGACAGCATGTGTATCTACTGTCATCTTGGGGTGACCTTCTGTACACAGGCTTATTCGGTGATCATAATCTTTATAGTAAGTCCATGTCACAGCCTTCACCTCACGAAACTAATTACGAACCGCACCACAGCCACCAACATCGTCGAGAATACCTTTTTTACTTATACTTATATCCCTTTTATCAGCACCTCGAACACAATCATTGTCACCTCAAGACATAACATAGAGTTCACAGACTCGTTACAGAAGATTCGATAAAACATATCTAAGCGCTTTACCCTTGAGGTGCTCGCCATTTCATAAATAACATGGCGGTGCCACACCATGACCGTTTACTTTTAGAAAAGCTGTGTACACGTGGCAGTTCCGGTTAGCGTGTTAGCGTGCGGGAATTCGCCAATGCTGTGACGTCCAGGTATGGGCTTGTGCATGAGGCACGAGGTTTGCATGAGGCCAATGCCTTATATCCAAAGTTGATTCGATAAATTCGAACGCCCCCCCTCCCGGATCATCTTCGCTATTTTAGCTCACACCTTCGATTTGAGTCAATGGCTGAGGAAGTCCCGAGTCACCCTCCTGGTCTTTATAACGGCATCAATGGTAGCCAAACCGAAGACACCATAACACTTACTGGTCAGTTCCAGGAGTTTGATTAATGTTTCGACTTATGCTTATTTTTATCAGGGAGCACGATTCTCAATAATGTGGCCCCAATAGAGTCGGAGACGAAGTTGGGAGAGCCAACTCCGTTATTCCCAACAGCGAACTCAATGATATCACTCGATATGAGGTCGATAGAAAGTCAACACTCGGACGCCATCGATGCTGTTGCTTGGCGTCACTTGAAACGAGGGCTCCGACTACTCACCACTCGAGTAAAAGTTGAAAAAATTCGTGCGATGGGCTATCTCGACCCGAGGAAGTTGAGAGAAGATGGACGTTTCCGACCGACGAAAATTTTTGATCGAGCAAAGGAAGAGTTCGGTCTTAGCGGAGTGAATGATGGGACGGCAAAGTCACCGGTTAACCCAGTTCGCACCTTATCTTCCCCTCCAGAAATTCCCAAAGCCAACGACGACGATCCGTCTGATACAAGTGCGACAGGAGGTCCGAGTTCTGCGTCTCCTTCTGCGTCCCTAGAGGTAGATGGGGCAAGAGAAGACACAAAGTTTTCTCCTATGACTCCACCCTGTCCTAGGGGGTCTCCTGACTACATACACTCAGCCCAACCCATTACCGCTGATCGGGCTCTTGCCCATGCATCTAGCGTGGAGATGGGAATCCGTGACACCCTTATCCGCTTTCAATATCAAGGTTCATATATAATCTGTGCAGGATTCAACGAAGAAATGGTCCATCTTGGACGATATGTTGAGGAAATCTATATCACTCTTGACTCAGATGTCTTGGAATCCACCGATCTAGGCGACGTCCTAGAAGTTATCCTTTCGCCCTTCCCAGGTATACTTTTTACCCCAAAGCAAATGCTCTTTATTCCAACTAGTGCCCCACCATTGGAAAGCGGATCGGGAGAGCTCTGGGACTACTTGAAGGACCGGCTCGGGCGTTATCCCGACGGGCGTTGTGTGTCAGTGAACAAAAACCCGCTACCAGCACTAGATGGTACAACATATCTACAAACTGGGGGGGATGGAGCTGGAGGTGATTCAGGCGAAGGTGAACAGGAGGATGGAGGGCATGGGGGCCACGGTAACGATGGAGGAAACGGTGGTCGTGGTTCTGGCGGTGATGAAGATAATGATGACGGGGATAAAAGTGGTGGAGGGGCCGCCGAGGGGAGCGGAGGAGGGAACGACGAAGAGGGAGACAAATCCAAAGACACCAGTGTTCGGTTCATCAAAATCCCCTTTAGTTCGACTCTTATCAGCAAAGGAAGTGAAGACCCCAGTCACCGTCCCGTTAAGTTCACAACGTCGTCCTGTGTAGATATCATGGTAGGTGGAATGCTAATTTTTTGGGAGGGTCATCTAGAATGACATGTCACCTCTCCACCGTTTCAGGTTGACGAAAACCGTGGGGCAAAGTCTTTCCCTCCCGGGGTCAAGTGGCCTGGGCCGTGGTTTGAAGTTGATATGACCTCCCTGGATGTTACTACCGATGGTGGCCATGTCGATACATCTGGATACGCCTTGGGTCTTTGCCAAGTTCGGACAACTGCATCGTCGTGTCCGACCTCCATAATAAAATATTCTCCAAATATCACACACTCAGAGGAGGACACGATAAAAACAAAAACGGAGAAAAATAACACAGGGGGAGGGTGGGTAACCCTTGGGGCTAATCCGACAGCGCGTCTTGGGGGGACCATCGGCCGGACGTCTAGTGTGGAGAAGACGCAACGGCGATGGGAAATCATGACATACCGCCTTAATTCTGACAGGAATTCTGGGAATGGGACGGGAAACCCTCAGAAAGCGATGTTATGGAAATATGCGCACAACGACAATATCTATGAACGAGTCGTTGGGCACAGTTTTGAATCCAGGCCCTCCGCCGTCTTCGGATACAGCCAACCATCATCACATCACTCCATGCCACAGCTAGAGGTCGAGGTAGTGACGTATTGGTCGTCCACGTTTCGTGCTAATCCTCGCCAGTTTTTTCCCTTCCGTGGGACCGCATCAGGTCCACTTCCGGCATTCACAAACTTCCTCCACCATGTTTCAATTATGGTAGATCTTGGGAAAGTGAATTCTAGTAGCTCATGGGTGATCGATGCAGACGCTTTAGATGAGCAAACAGCATCTGGTTCCCTTGACGGTCCTATCCTATTCCAACCAATCACACGATTTGTACAGACTCCTACTGGTCGGGGCGGAACGCCCGCATGCGAAATATCTATCCGAAGGGCGATTGAAGGGAGGATAGTAGCCCTAACACAAGAGGAACGAATAGGTAAGGATTTGACACCGTTTTCTGTCCCAATTCTAATTTAACTATAGGTGCCGTTTCCCTGCTACCATTTGCATCCCCTGAACAAACACCATTTTGGACATCTCTTCCTTCGGGGGCTCAGAGCAGCCCAGCCCAACTTCCGATTCCTTCTCAAAATTCAGGGACCGGGGAAGGACACCCGTTCAACACCTCTGAGGACGGGCCGCCCACCATACCACCGGTGTCTCCGGTACTACGACTGCCCCCACCCTTCCTAGACTCAGGTAGATCCGCCCCAGAAACGGCTTCCGACCCAACCCCGGAGACGAAGAACGCACAGGAACCTGCATCTTGCACCCCACAGCCAAGTATCGTCATCGAAGGTGGCGTGGTCCTCGTTGCACCAACTCCATCACCATCGGGTTCGATATCTGGTCTGAGCGAGTCGGAATCTGAGGGGTCGATTAGAAATGAGCCCACGCTCCACAGCCCGGATCTGGGGCTCATGACCATAGGGAGTGCTGCACCCCCTGCATCCTCAGGACCTTCTTCGAGGTCGCCTTCCTCTACAGAGTTGAACCAGCAAGAACCCAGCTCATTAGCGACTTCAAGTCCTACCCAAGAGCCAGCAGACAGCCAGAAACGTTCTTCTCCGACATCCAGCCCAAATAACCCTGTGGATTTCCCAACTTTCCTTCGTTTACGGTCAGCCTCTACCTCTCCTCTCAGTCTGGAGACGAGTCCTACCGCCCCTTGGAGCCTGAGGAGTCGTCGAAACGTGATAACGTCCACTCCAAAAACAACCCACGGGGTCATCAGCTTTCGTAACATCATCGCGCGTTTCTTACCTTCACAAGAAAAGCCCACAATACATACAGAGAGAAGGGGAAAAGCCGTGAAAGGGGGAGTCCGAGCCGAGAAACGACCAGGTGCCTCTCCGTACACTCCCTTAGCGAAGAACAGGCGACGTCCAGGCGACCCGCCCAAGCATTATGTGGCGCTTCCTCTGACGGCCGACAAAAAGGAACAACACAAGAGGCGGCGTACGCCGGGGACGTCGACGGTAGCTCCAGCAGTGGTGGCAGGGGTGACAACAATGACGATGAAAACAACGCCTGCGGTTCAGAGGCGGAACTTCTGGAGGCGAAACCCAATCCCCGAGGGTGACCGAGGAGGCTCCGTGCCTAACCCGAACCCCCCCCCCCCCCCCGTTTTGTTTTCTGGAGGGGTTGGGGTACCGGAACCACCAGAGCAGAGGTAGTTGATGCTTCCTAACTTCGGGCGGTTTTCTGAATAAAAGGAAGTTCATTCTATTCGAGACACAGATTACAGTATGGTCAGTCAAATATATTCGACTGAATAGCCACTACCGGGTGGTTTGCCAAATAAAAAATGGACAGAGCATGCCTGAACGTGCACGAGATTCACCCACTGTTCGGCGATAGTTTTGGGCGACAACAGCCTTGCATAGACGTACTCTACTTGAGGGCGATAGATGATTGATAGTTGAAGGACTCACCTAAGCCGGTCACGCCAATACCACATGTGAAGGAATTGTCGGCCATCTTCGTATTCAACACATGAACCCTGCCCATTCGATATGATACCCTCCGTTATTCTTCCAAAATCTTCCGCTATGTGACTTTTTGCTAAACCAACGAGACCATCCACGGGCAGCGCCGACACACTTCTGGACTACACGAACCCTCGGTGCTGAGGATAGCGAGTGGACCAAGTAGCGCCTTACCGGCACCTACCGTCAAGGACTGACCAGTCATCGGGTATGTGTTTTCCCACCCCGTTCCCATCTTGATATCCATCACAAGCCATTTTATTCTGTGGATCCCCCCTACACAACCAAGTTCATACCCAACGTCTCTCGTCCGTTCCGATCGGGGTATAAATCTATGGGAGCATTTTACAGTCGGCTTGTCTTTTGAATTGGTATATACTTTTGAAGTAACTGAATGAGAACCCAGCTCGTGGCTTCCTTATGATGGAAGGGCACGAGAATGGCAAGAAAGACTAGTCATTGACACGGGTGGAACCTAGTGAAGCCACGAAACATCCATCTACTTCCAGAAATATCTGCGGAGCCGTTGCTGATGGAATAGGGGTTGATCATCATCGTCCGTGTCCTAGCTTCTCATTTGCTCGTCCATTGCTTCAATATTTAGTTGCAGCCATGGTAGTTTCTCCCATGGAATTGTAATCGAACCGCAACCAGAACCTCGACATGTTCACGCAGGCCAACAGGTAGGTTGCCGACTCACTGCTATAATAACAAATTTGACACCAAAACCGGAAGATCAATAAGCACACCCGGGTTGATGGTCGGATCAACAAAACTGCCACCCCCAACTGCCAACCTTTTGGGTAAAGTTTCCTGTGACTATAGGTCGTAAGATTTGGTCTATCTTCACGAGCGCAAAGAAAAGACATCAGAATCTGATATTGGAGCATGATAATGATGCTGTGTTGTGTGTCCTAATAATAAGTACCCTTTAGTTTTTTGAGGCGCCCACACAATACAAAAGGTACATTAGGATGATATTCCACAGCCATTGACTTCACCGTTCCTCCTTTCTCTCACTGCAGAAATGACACCTACAGAGGCAGATGTTTTATACAGCATTGGTGCCGCATTCAGAACGAACGCTGTGGACTCTTTTGTAACGTTACATAATTTATGGTATGTTTTCCCTTATCTTACATTTCTCAGAGCTTCCATCCATCTGCGTACCAGGCATGTGCATTGTCCTATTCTCCATCTCCACTGCCGGGTTCTTGTGCGTGTCTATGTCTATTTTTCCAGGCCAAGATTGATTTGAATCAGCCGTCGTGGCTTTGTGAGCCGCGCCAATAAAGCATTGTTTGTGGTATCCACAATCAACATGTTGGCCATAACCACCTTTGTGGTACCCACGGTTGTACAATTTGTGTTGCAGATCGACATCTACCTTATGAGTAGCGCTGATATGACAATGCCCGAGAGGGAGGTTCTGGGTGGCCACACCCAAGCGCTAAAGGCTTTGAATGTTGTTGAATCATGGTGCAGCATTATCCCAGTATGATGGTTACGCCTTTCCTCCTCCCCTATAGTTGGCGCCGGGTGTGTTTCTAATTCAAGATCATCACCACGGATGCTGTTGTGATATGGAGGGCCTGGTTAATCTTCCAGGGACAGATGTGGTTAATAGTTGCGCCAGTTCTCTTATTACTTGGTACAACTGGTGCGTTCAGCTTACATACCTATCCGATACTTCAGTTGACGTGCTCTCCCAAGTGGTAATGGTGATTTCTGCCACGTCCGCATCGGTAGAAACTATGAATCTTTTTCTGACATGTGGTTTCGGTCTTTCATTCCTCACCAATATTGTCTCGACTTTATTGATTGTGTACAAGTTGAGGTGGGGGGTGTTTCGAACCCAGAACTGACATTATTCAATTGACATATCATTCGGTCATAGGTCTCATCGAAAAATTACAGCCAACATCCATGACTCGACCCGACTTCGACGATCTCCTGTGGAGAAGGTTCTATTCCTTCTCATAGAGTCGGGGGCAATCTACTGTACCTTTCAGGTGACTCATACCAATCACTTGGCATTTTACATAGATATTGACTCGAAGGAATGACATGCAGACAGCGTTCCTGGTCCTCAGTATATGTTTTCTCAATTCAAATAATGGAGCATTGTTGATTGCGGCACTCGTGACGCAAGATCTTCTCACAGGTATTTCTGTAGGTCCCCTATAATACCACCTAAAGCCCCTCCTTATCACGTTATACATATAGGCAATGTATACAACAGTCATCTCCATTATTGTTCACGGCGGAAAATCATTTGTCGATACATATGTGGCCAACACAACATCTAACGGGAATGGTTTGGATGGAACTAGCGTGCGTCGAGCAACGGCGGGCCATCTATCCTTCGCCGTTTCGTCTCCGAGGACAACAAATGAGATTGGTGGAGTGCCGTTGCCTAACTTATCTATCCATAGTAGTATTGCCGCTGGAGACCCAGGGGTCAAAGAGTGTAAAGGAAGAGCATCTCCGGAGGCTGGATTGGTGTAGGTTCAGAGCGTCCATAAAGGAATTCGTTTTTTTTGTGCTGTGTTACGCGGCCTACTGAGTATTTCACTACTGGTAATATGCCATATATGTATCTTGTCATTATTTAATGATAGTTGATTTACCTATACTTTGCCCGGTAGGCCTGCCCGTTGTTGTTGTATAGCTCGATACACCACCCTATGAAATGTAGGGACTTAGGAAGCAGACGAGCCTAAAGGTGTACTCTGGACCAATTCAACGACGGTTCGCAGACGAACCTGGGCAAAAGGGAAGGGGGAGCATGGGGCTCATTGTGACAAGAAGGAGAAGCACGTGCACAACATAGGTACGAAAGAGGGAAAAGGCTGGGAAAGGGGTGCAACGTAAACGGAGCATCGAATAGTATCATGTAGTACGGTTTTCCTCCGTTGTGCCAGCCTAACATCCCGAGCTCTGGGTATCCTGACGTCGGTTGAGATGGGCACAGCCTCATCAAATCTATTGCTGATACGACGAACGCTCATGTTAACCCTGAAGGAGGAAAACGAACTGACTCGTCACGTTGCCAGGTCCATTTTCCTCAAAGGGCGGAGAGCGTATCGGGTCCGGGTTAGGGGCCAAGGTAGATGCTGAGGGAGGGGGAAGAAGTGGACATCCTGCCACCGTTGCAAGCTGACTCGTAAACCCCAAAAGATGTTCCCTCTTCTTGGCTGCTGAAGCGCTGAAGCTTCAAAGTCCACTATTGCCTTGATGTAATCTTCTTTGGATTGGCCAGTGGAGAACATCACAGCGACGCGAAGATTGCCTACCCTGGACTCGTCGTCGCAGATTTGGGAGCGTAGCAAGGACTCTTGGCTCTGGGTGAGCAGGGCTTGCTGAGTCTGGCTTATGCGGAGGTCAAGCTCGGAGATTACCTGCCACATCCTGGTTTGATTGGTGACGATGCCGTCTTGCTGGCGCCTGATAACTGCAACTTCGTTGCACAGCTCTTGGATTGTCGACGCGCCCTTAGCAACCTGATGTTTCTTGTCGAGTGTATCGTCGTTGTAGTCCCACAGAAGCCGCGGCGCGTAAAGCTGGTCACGAAAGCGTTGGCAGAATGAGTCAGTACTTCGCAGGATTTTAGCAGTATCAGACCAGGTTGACATACAGAAAATGATGAGGTCAGAGTTGAGGGGAGTTGTACGGGTTTCAATTAACGGATGAGGGGCCGTCCTTCCGATCCATATCTCTAGAATGCCTTCTGGGAAGCCAAAGTCCCGAGCACCCCTGACGGCAAGCTCAAAAGGGCGGACGCAGGATTGGGATCTCCTTGAGGGGCTCGATGCGAGCACGATCCTTCGAAACTTTTGTGGGAACGTCAGTGAATTGTAGGGCATTAAAGTGGTCAGCGTCAGAGGGTAGAAGGAATGTGATTTGAGGGCCTCCAAACGCGGCGAATATGTTGGCAATCTTGAAACCTTTCTTCCCGATATGAGCTTTGATAAGTGGAAGATGATCGGGAGGGATTGTTGAGCGATTGACGGCTCCGGGGTAGAGACTGAGCAAGCGGCACGACAAATATTTGTCACTCTTGCCCTTTTTGCTAGCGCTCCACCGAACTTCCAGTTCTGGTCCTAGCCTCCATTATGGCGTCCATGACCATCTCTAGAAGATCTACGCGGGGTTCGGCCTCGCCGTTCGACGTGGCCTCAACGTAGCAGGCTGATGAGATATTGGAGACGCGATCGCTAAATGGTTGCACGTCTAGACCAAAGTTTGCAAAGTCCTTGTACCAAGGGTCAGACTCGAGGGAAGCAAGGAGTTTCTTGATGGCGGTGACTGGGGACTCGTTAGGTTCGGGTATGATCCTCGTACGACGAGCTGGTGGCCTTTAGGGAGCATAGTGAGCGAAAAGAGGCCGTCATCGCTATCCGAACTACGGTCGGAATCCGGAGTTATCTGCCGGGCTATGCTTCGTTTTTTAGTGTGAGGGGGTGAAAAGTGGTTTAGATTTTATAGAAGTGGAGTAAACAGCGATGACGGTGGGGATATCAGCCATTTCCGGACACTCAGGGTCCTGACAAAAGGGGGAAAGCAGTGATAAGATTGGACGTAGGCGCCGAACAAGAATGACTCTTGAGGGAGAATGGATCGGTTTTTGAGTTAGCCCAAGGGTGTATATGTTAGGCAGGATAGATAGATATAATAAGAAAGAAATTTAGGGCTAGAGAGTCACAGAAAGAGGCCTTAAAAAACTGGGGTAGAGTGGGTGGTGGTCGTGGTTGTTATTGATTTTGTTGTGCCGCGTGACATAGTTTTCAAAATGTAGCTATTCAAACCGCCGCCGGAACCGACCAACACCCCAGCAGCTATAAAATAAATCAATGTCTGGATCTTCACCAAGTTTTGATTTTTTGTCATCAAAACGTCTTTAATAGCTATTTCAATTCCGATATTATTCAGCTTGTTCGGCCTGGCGTTCTGTTTCAGTCAAGATATTCTCTATTATCACCCATTTTTTGCCTCATACAGTGATACAATACACGCACCCAGCCCGCCGGTCAGACCCCCCGAGGGCCGACCGCAGGCATATCGGTGTTAAGGTACCTTAGGACAACGCAAGTAAGCCGTTTTATCCATCGCACTTCTCCAGGATGTCATTCAGGGTTATCTCTCGAAATATTATGATCAGTAGTATCCAGGAAAGCACTACATAAATGTTCCATAGTACATGGCCTGAGAGCCTGAAAATAATCGCAATTCAACACACATTAGAGATCCGGCCCCTAAACACACCCATAGTTACAAACACACGAGTATTCTGGCCGCGTTCAGGTCATGCAACTCTATGCCTGGGTCACAGACTACATATGCTGTTTGAGGGTAGAAGTAGACGGATGAGTGTGGGAGGAAGGACCATCGACCGAGTTTCTATGGCCCGGGGCAGCTATAAATGAGCTGATCTCCACCCTTCGGTTCGTTAATTGAGAACTGTCAAGGGTTTTATCGCTGTGGTGATGGCCTTCTTCATAATGTGTGCGCAGCGTCGAGACTCTCCCAAAGTCGGTTTCTCCGGTGGTCGAAGTGAGTCCAAGGCCGATTCGTACGATAATCATAGAGAAGACAAGGCCCTAAGGGAGGGTCAGGCGGTTCAAGACTCTAGAGCAGAAAGCCCGCATACCACGATTGGGGAGATCTATTTGAACGAAATTTAATAGCTATGTATTGCAAAGGGCACCATAGCAGACATACCGAGTCCAACAGAACATATTGGAACCAGGATTCAGTCTTGTACAAGATCAACAAGGTGATGAGAGTCGCGGAGTATATTGCTCCAGACTCGATCACTAGTAGCATGATCGGCCGCAAACTCTCCCCCGAGGACGATATACTTAACTTGTTGACATACCAAACACGATATGCAACAAGCCCTTCGATAGAATGAATATATGAAAACGGGCCAAACGCCAGATTAGGGCTTACCAGTGCATATAATGTTGGTTGCGAGTGTCATCGAAAAGAATGATAGGATCCATTGTTGAAGCTCAACGACGAAGATCTCGGCTTCAGGAACAACTCGCGCAAATGAATACAATATGCCAATACCTGACACTGAATGGAAAAAAGCATTAGAGAGCATGTAAGCGCATCTCCGGACGCTTCCTCACCTGTACTTCCCATAAGCAGCAAGCTGGGGAAGGCAATAACCCAAAATTGACTGCCCCACACGATGTAGCATCTGAAAAGCTTAATCACCCGAGGGTTATATTTTCAATCATGGGCATCTCATGAAAGGGGCGTACCACGACGCTGTCACCAACAAGAGTCTGAGCGACGTAGATCGTGCTGCCGAAAATCTGCGTGAACTCAGACAGGCGGTCGAAAAATGCGCCTGGTCCCCCGGGAGCATCCTTGAAGGTGACAAATGCTTTGATTATACGGGTGTAGTTGACCCCAATGTGCTGTGGGGTGGATGTGGGTATGCTTAAAAAATCAGTAGTTGATTGCTTTACCATGGTTGCGAGCAAAAACATCGTAAGCGAAATAATCATCATGATCCTGTTTATAGGTTGGCCGGGTGGCCGTCTACTGACAAGGACCCAGCAGGTCAGGACAAAGACCACTGTGTATGCCCCTGAAAAGAGACAGTCAGGAAGTTTCATTCTCACGTGAATACCACTAACCATAGAGGAGAGTTTGGATGAATATTGAGACAAGTTTGGACTACGAGTGGATTCTTGATGGTCAGCCTAGACGTGTAGAGGGTAAGGTGATATGACGAACCTCCGCTGCAGAAAAGGCCATAATTGTTCGGCTGGGGGAAACTTCCCTCCCCTCGTCCTGAAGATTCCTTTATAAAGGTTTGTGGCTAAACAGTATTAGAAAGACCAGGAAGCTGTGTATGGATGACGAATAACAGAGTGATCAACAATTATATGCCGTGGGGACACAGGAAAGACGTTCGACCCAACACCGAATGGTGATGTTACATTTGAAGCATGCTAACTGCTTGACGTTGAATTTGACCGGGTTTATGGTAAAACACGGCCGATTGATAGAAGAAACAATTAGGGCCCTTTTGGAGACACGAAAAAAACGATGCGCACTGATCGAGGCTGGCAAGACTTGTCACACGGTGGCATCGTGGAGGAACTATAGGCATATACAGAAATGATCAAGCGCCTAGCACAACTTGAGTTCATAGGGAAAAAATAGACTGGGTTTTTGTTAATCCTGCACAGTTGACCATCATTTAATAGGGGGTTGGCTTTTTGGCGTGTGAGGAAGGATCTTAATGTTGAAACCGGCGTCGGGCGTCGTGTCAAGTAGGAAGTTCTTGGGTACTTCAATAGTGCTGACTTGAAGTCACTTACTCGTTTGTATGAAGATAACGTTCACGAATTCCTTCCCTCACCGAAGTCGTAGTCATCTTCCGAGGGCAGTGGGTAAAAAAAGAACATTAGAAGTTGTGCTGTTTTGATTAATGCATCATGTATGCCAAAATGCGACTAGCTTTACGGCATAGTCAAAACGATGCCGTAGTAGAATGCCTGCTTTAGTTCATCTCTCACATGGTTTTAACGCTTAAGAAATCTTTACGACGCCGCCCTCAATCATATCCCACCCAAGCATGTCATATGTCCATCCGAAACAGGATCCGCCGAGCTCGGCAGAGTGGAACCCACACACGCTGTGATGCATTCCAGGCTGTTTGTGGAGGTTATCCAGGGTGTGCATCTCGTTGGCAGAAAGCTCCACAAGCTACATCACACATTAGACATAACTGGAGGATTAAGACGTTCCACTCGCCGAGATATTGGTTTTGATTCGTTCCTTGTCCTCACTCTTCGGAATGACGGCAGTTCCACGTTGAACCCCCCAGCTGAGAAGAACCTGCGCCTCGGACACGTTCTTGGAATGTGCTATTTTCTTTATGTCTCCATTTGATGCATATTTGTTTTTCCCAATGGGCGAGTAAGCAGTAAGAAGGATGCCATGCGCAGTGCAAAAAGATATTATCTCGTGCTGTGGAAGGCAAGGATGGGCTTCAACTTGATTTACAGCGGGGACAACATGTGCTTGCTGAAGGAGAGTCGTTAACGTCTTGATACTGAAGTTGGATACCCCGATGGCACGAGTCTTTCCTGTGTGCAATCAGTCGTCCAAAATGACAGACAGTAAATTTGAATGACCACCTGAAGCCAGGAGATCTTCCATATCCTTCCACGTCTCTACGAATGTGGGGCTTTGTTCTGGCGGAACGGCTTCGCCTTATCCAAAGTCTATCACATCATTCTTCGATCAGTAAGCCAGACTCACCTGACATGAGGAGGGCTTGGGGCCAGTGCATCAAGTACAAGTCTACGTATGCGACACCAAGCCTTTGAAGGCTTTTATTGAGCGCAATTTCCACATTTCCATGGTCCTCGCCTCTGGTGAAACTCAAATAAGTGCGCTAGCTCTAGAAAAATCTTTTCACTGGGATTTACGCAAGCTTTGTGGTTATGAACAGCTCCTCTCGGGGTATTCCAGATTCCTTTATGGCTTTCCCAACGGATTCCTCATCTCCTGAAAAACTAAATCGGCAAAATGGCAGGCTCACTCGTGGTCAATGACTCGACACACCGTAATTCGAGGCCTGAAATAATCGTTTAGCTGAAGATCACACTTTATATCCCAGAAATCCGGTTCAACGAAGAATACTTACTGTATCTATATGGCGATATCCAAGTTCCAGTGCATTTTTTACCATTTGGACGACGTGTTCGCCTTCACCCACACGGCCCATCCAGCACCTATTGTCAGAATCAGTGGGTGTGATTCTTTCGGGTTCAATCTTTTTGTAGGCTGACCCAATACCCACTGCAGGTATGGTATTCCCTGTGTTCAAGTTGAATCGACGGGGACTCGATGATCCTAGCATGGTGCCAAAAGGTTGTAGAATCGAAGTTGAGTTCAAGTGTAAATTCTCACGCAATCTATATATGGATATGAAACAAGATCATGATCGGATAAGATTGTTTACTCTTCTGTCATTCTCTTCGTTTGCTCCATACCATCCTGGGAATTATCGTCCCCGCGGAGCGAACCCGATAAGAAACGAAGGCAAGTCCAAACATAGTGGATATGCTTACGGGATAAATAGTAAGCCAGGTCGTCCAGAGATTGCAATTCCCCATGTCCAGCTCTACGCCAGCAGAAAAGAAGCCAACCATTCTAGAAACTATCTACGCTCAACGTGCCAAAGATGTCGAGCTCGCTAAATCCACGCCAGGAACTACACCTACAGACCTTGCATCCCTGTTGGCGATGAATCTCGCTCCGACCCTAATCCCACTCGTCGAGCGTCTAAAACGCAACCCGTCCAGCACAACACCCAGTCCTTCTCCATCTCTTATGGCTGAAATCAAACGAGCAAGTCCTTCAAAAGGTCCTATCGCTCTATCGACAAATCCCGCACAGCAAGCACTCACTTATGCCCTCTCCGGCGCCTCCGTCATATCGGTCCTCACCGAACCGAGCTGGTTTAAAGGATCTTTGCTGGACATGCGTCTCGCGCGGCAAGCAGTTGATGCCCTCCCTGATCGGCCTGCAATCCTGCGAAAGGAGTTCATCCTCGATGAATACCAGATCGTTGAAGCACGTCTCCACGGTGCAGACACAGTGCTATTGATCGTGGCAATGCTTTCCCCAGAGAGGCTTCAGGCACTTTACTCGTACTCTCTCTCCCTTGATATGGAACCCCTTGTGGAGGTAAACAACGCAAACGAAATGGGTCTTGCGCTGAAGCTTGGTGCAAAAGTGATTGGTGTTAACAATCGCAATCTTCATGACTTTAATGTGGATATGGGCACTACGAGTCGATTGGTGGAGATGGTACGCGAACGGGACGTCATACTTTGTGCCTTGAGCGGCATTTCGAGCTCCAAAGACATCCAGGTTTATAAAGAGCAGGGTGTTCGTGCGGTGCTGATAGGGGAGGCACTCATGCGCGCGGAAGACACGGGAGTATTCATTCGTGAGCTACTCCAGTGGCCGAATCCGGTTCAAGAGATGCTGCAGGCGAAGCCATGGATTATGGTTTCTGGTGTAACGGTCGCTGATGAAGCGGTTAGCTACATCAAGGAGGGTGCTGATATCATTAGCCTCATCTTTGACACTTCTAACAATGAGTTCCACGTCCCTCTCGCCGAAGCAGCAGACATATCCAGGGACATCCAAAAATACCGGCATTCGAATTTCTCATCGAGACCTCGCCCCTCATATCCTTCAGCCCCTGCGCCTTGGTTTACTGCACAACAGAGGCAACTACAATCATCAGGAAGTCGCCCACTCCTTGTCGGTATTTTCAGGAACTATACACTTCAGGATATCATCCATACCGTAACCGAGGTTGGACTTGATATGGTGCAGCTTGATGGAAGCGTTCCAGTGGGGTGGACAAAGCACATTCCTGTTCCGGTGATACGTCGCTTCCGCCCCCAGAGTAAAGACATCACATATCCAGCCTCACACTCATTCTGCCTTATTGAAGGGAGCACAGTGGATCTAACTGCAGTTGGAGAACTGGTAGAAAAAGGAGAAATACCCGGGTGGCCGTTGCCAGTAATTCTTTCTGGTGGGTTAGTGACGGAGAACGTACGTGAGGCAATCCGAAATGTTAGACCATGGGCGCTAGAAGTGAACAACGAGGACGGAAACCCTTCTAGCTTCCAGGAACTTCTCGATGTTATAAATGCACTGTAACAATGTACAAATTTATGTTGAAGATTTTCGTTTCCTTTGGAAATTTACAAATAAGTAAAAGTGTCGAGGTGGAAGAGCGTGGGAATGAGAAAACTTGTGGCGAATTCTTTTAACGATGACTGATCGTTTGATAATTCATTACTCTATTCGTGCTTGCTCCTGACGGCCGGATTTAGTAGGAGTTGGCAGGTCGGCTCGGGCTTGAAAATCGTTAACTCCACTAACAGATCTTGGTCCCCCATCTCTGCTTCCGCTTCTGCGACCGCTGTACCCACCCTTCCACCCCCCGAATAGGAAACCCAAACCGGTGCACAGAGTTGAGCAGGCCGTTTAACAGAACACGTCATTTCTTAGATTTCTTCTTTGGCTCGTTCATACCGTTTTGCGCTAGCTAATAACTAGTTCTACATATTTTTCTGGTGGGGCGTATGTCACCCGGAAAATGAAAGTATTGCTAACTGCAGAAGATGACGGAATAGCATGGCGATCTTCCACACAACGCCTGTGACATCGGTGATTACGCTCTGTGCTTTGGGATTCTGGCCCAATAAATCGATTATGGATCCAATTATTCTGGGCAGGTCAACGGGCTCGATAACAACTCTCGATAGTAACTTAGCCTTTTTATGAGTGCCTTTGGTGGAATCCCAACGTTTTTACAAGAACTACACATCATCGATGCGCGAATTTCAGAGCTCGGATACTAGTCCCCTGCCCTCTGCCGTAATTCAGACAATCGACACCTCGGGCCTAACCTCATGCACTGTTAAGTAGCCAACGTCGTTTGGCCATCCAAGCCATAACAAGGTCACCTATTTCAGGGTCATTCAGATCGAGGTTGAGTTGAAATCTCGTAAAAATAACCCAAACCAACCCCCGACACCTCACCCAAGAGCGTTCGATCCTCGTGAAGGCTGGGACACTCCAAGAGAGGTCTTCGGATGTAGCCAGGTCGATGGTATGTAAAAAGACCTGTATGTATCCAACCTCATTGTGGTTCTGATTCGTGTGTATATTGCAAAATCGTCCGTTCGTTCCGGACCACGACCAACCTTTGGCCATAGGTGGCTTCCATGGTGAATTGGTGTCTCTGTCCTAGATTCCTATTGTCTTGCGTGGCCATTCGGGGGCTCTATCATGGACAGTGGGTGCCAAGCTTCCATGGCGGCCACATCTGTTTCTATATATATAGAAAGAGTGATATTACTTGGAAACTTACTTTCAACGTTCGCTACCACCTTTAGGATGACGATGGAGGTATGATAGAATCAAGCGGCTATCTTCCTCGCTGACATTTTTTTCAAGTACCCCGAACTTTTAAGTTGCCTCAAGGTGACTGAAATAGTCGATAATGGTGTGATCGACGACGATGCTATTTTGAGCATGTATGAACTCTCGTACCCGCCCTCTCCGATATCCTATGACCTCCCGATTTCCCGCGTCCCATCCGAAATCCTGCAACAGATATTCATCTACTGCCTCCCAACCTACCCACTGGAAGAGGAGCATATTGGCTCCGAGGCACCCCTCCTACTTACCCACATATGCTCCGCATGGCGTTCCATTGCCCTGGATATGCCTAAGCTCTGGACCACTTTTCACTTGACATTTGACTCCAAATCTCGAGTCCCAGACAGTAATTCTCTCACACAAACATCACTATGGCTCCAACGTTCCAAAACCTTTCCTTTGATTCTCTCGATATCCCTCTCGGCGATGGCACCGCTCTTTTTGATCCAGGGTAATATATCCTCCCATTTGGGGCGCGTGAAGGAACTCCATATATCTATGTCCCTCCCTCTCCTACAATGCTTTTTCCACCTTCTGCCCTCTACCATGCCACTGCTAGAGTCCTTAAGCATTCGGGTGAAGGATGGTGTAGCGACGTTGAATGGTGCCGACCCCACCGCGTTCTTCAACCTCAACCTAGCACCTCGCCTCTGCCATCTCAGTTTGCGGACTTCTTCATGGATGGACTTTGGATTAGTGCGCAGTAGCATGATCAGAGTCCCATGGAGCAGGCTAACTACACTCGACCTTTGTGAACTCAAGATACACTTCACCAAGGCGCGCAAAATCTTGACGCAGTGTCTGAATCTCAGGGAGTGTTATCTATCGGTAGGCGAATTGTCGGAAAGTATTTCACCCTTGGATAGGGTCAGACCACGCGACAAGACCACGGCTACCCTTGGGGAACTCCGGGTTATGAAGATCAAATACACCGGATGCTCTAGTATCCAAACGGGGCTGGTCTCGTGGCTTTTCCAGCCCCTTACACTTCCCAAGCTCCAGGATTTGGATATCAAAGCCGTTGCACCTGATCGTAAAGATAAACACCTTATCAGGACATTGTACGAAATGCACTCTCGGTCCCCATTTAACCTGATACGCCTGCGCATCGCATCTGTCTTGGTCAACACTGGGCACCTCATCGAATTCCTTGACAGATTACAATCCCTAAGAAGCCTCCATCTCGAGTGCTCCCCAGGACGTAGTCATGGATACATTCCGGTGCTCTCACGTTTGGTCAGGGCCGCACCCATATTCCTACCCCGAATCCAGTGCCTGCGCATCATCGACACATTGGACATGTGCCCCGTCATCAAGAATCCATATGATTGTGGGATTTTCGACGAATCATCGCTAGATGCCTTGGTGGCTCGATGGCTCGTGGATGAAGATAGTTATAATGATGTTGACCCTGATAGCGGCCCGAAAGATGCGGAGGTATATGTCCTTTGGCTGGATTCTCGACCGGTGAACAAACGGTCTCCGGAAGATCGTCGTTTGGAATTCGGGGCAGAGAGGGAGGAGGGGGGCATGTGCTTGCGTTTCTTTCCGCGAAACTTTGATTTTGATCTCAACTCGCATCATGATTAATGGTTTCTTTCATGCTTATCGTCGT
>CEMJ01392254.1:0-24297 GCA_900068955.1 Clitocybe nebularis | reverse complement strand
CCAAGTTCTTATCAGCCACTGCCCACAGTGCGTGTAGTTGTATGTGTGATAAGGTGTCTGCCAAACGACTCATAGTGCAGCAGATCACCATACAATGAACGCCACTGGGCGCCATCCCATGGTCGCAAGGGAGTTGCCAGGAGGGTACTACGGTCTGCACAGATAGTACTACAGGCATGATGTACCTATCCTTTGAGTGGTTGAGAGAGGGTGGAATATGAGCAGTTGTGACCCGACGGAGGACACAATATGAGGGACACGATACGGGAGACTCACGGACCACCCAATTTGTTTTTCGGAAGCCTCAAGTCCAAGACTGGGAATGCTTTACGCCTTATGATGTAGTTTTGTAATAAATCATAGCTGAATGCGGGGACAGTATCAGCTGGGGGGCCTAGCCGATGTGACATTTCGGGTATTGTACCTACCCGTGCAAGACATAATTGATGGATCCGGATGTGTTCCGGCCCCGTATTTTAAGGTCAGACCGGCAACGGGGGCGGGGCCCAGAACGTCAAAATGGTAAAAACCTGTTCTCATTGAGTCATCACTCCAGAATGGCCCATTCCGATACCCGTATTATATTATTTCATCCAGGCCGCACAGAGCTCAGGCCTAGTATATTTTAACCAACCTCGTAACAGGGTCAAAACTCGCTTTGCGATCGGAGTGGGCATCTACATGTACATCACGGGCATTGACAGGCGCTCCTATGGTTTTAGGTGTCCGTAGAGCCTAGAGGATCCAAGCGCATGCCCCGATCCCTACGGAACGCTCAAGCCACGTATCTTTTGAACTATCGTCAGCCGGAATCGCGCCTTAAAATGAAAAGATACAGATGGAATGGCCACGCCGTGGGCCTATTACAACTCGTATGACGATGGCGACAACGATTAGCCAAAAACAAACATATTAATAGTATGGTTCAAACATTTGCCTCAACGTATGAATGGAAGATTGAATGGGCTTGACTTTCAGAATTTCGGGGCGGAGCGTTAACTGTTAGACAAGTAGCAACCTTTAGTGGCCCTGTGGGTTTTGACGTCCAACCTGTGCTCAATCAAAATTTACTCAATGTTTTGTGCGGTTCCACAGGACCAAGTACACAAGCACAAATATGCTTAACCACTCCCGCGTCCGATTGCCGGGTAGCTCGTGGCCCCAAGGGTTTGAGCGGCGGCCTCTTCGATGGTAGCACTATTCTCCATGCACACTGGTAAGTTGTGATAATATAATACAAACGCCTTCTGCCCAACTCCCTGGGAAACCGGTCCGGGGACAGCTAGAGAGGGTTGCCGGACCTCCCCTTGGTGCCGAACAACAGTACCGATTACGTCAATCGCAATTCCACATATATCGGCTTCGAAACAAGTCCCATGAGTCATGCATCATGGCCCAAATTCCCCGAGCCTGTCCAGCCTGATCTATGTTTCAAACAAGCGCGAGGTAACAGAGCATGGTTTTAAGGACCCGCATCCTACTGAAGGAAATAGAAACTTCCCGCATCATCATGGCCAATTTCAAACTTTTTCAAAAGGCCATCCATGAAAAAACTCCAGCCCGCCTACCCTCTACCCATCTTGCACCTCTGCACAGACCGCCCCCTACGACGTTTATAATACCACTGGATTATTCACGGAGAAGTTCCCCGTCCTCTTCCATACCTATTGAAAAGCCAGAATGTCCCCGGGGTAGAGTTGACTTAATTAGCTCTCTACCACTTCAATTTAGTTTCTATAACAGTACCAGAGAGTTGCCTTCGGGGAAAGCATGACCGTATAATAGAATACAAACGCTCCGGTATTATTGCAGCGGTGGTGAGTTCTATATATCTCGCCATACCATTCCCGGCCAAAATTTACACTTTCCGATAGTTGCTCTTTCCCCTAGGCTTGATCTGTTTATTGTGAGTCTTATTAGTCGTTCCTGCCTTTCCCTTTAATAAAAACCGGCCTATCTGGTCTAGTGTCGACTCAGATGAAACATGCCGGAAATGTGGTATCAACTTGGATGATTGAGAACCCTTTCTTATTTATATGGACCCAGGACTATTTACTCTCATTTTACTTAATAAGTAGTAGTAGTAGTTTATAATGGACTCAAGGAGACGTGTACCCACTGTATGACACAACATTCCAGGCTCTTTCTGACTGTGACTGCCTAGCTATCTAGATACCAATATGTACGGCTCGGACTTGACTCGAACTATGATAACAGGATGTTCCTTTTATATGTCAACAGCCTTGGAGTATTACTAGGTCTATCAACCTTGCATTGGTTATTATTTCGATGTATGGCAAGATCCTTCTAAAGGCATATTTTTATATCATGTCATTTTACTTTCCCCAAGATACACCTCGCACAAGATCCCCAAGCAATCCTTGAGACCCTACCAGCGGATCGATGACCGCCGAAACGGAGACCGAAGACCAGTCGTGATCTGGTCGCGATACCCCACGTCCACAGTCTTCTTTTGCACGACATGGGTATTTATCAACGACGGACTACTGACGGACTTGGTTGTTGTAAAGGTACAAAAATATTGGCATCGACGTCCGCAGCTGAGTTCGAATTTAATTAAGTTTGAGGCACTATTTATAACTCGCTACTTCTCAATTCGCCACAATGTACTCTTGTCGCCAAGGAGCTCATCTGACATCACAACTTCCTCGGAGATGTTCTTTGATTACTTTTCAATTAATGATGATGTAGCAACCACTCTACTTCCCTCGTCGCCACCGATGGCAAATACCACCCTCAAACGAAATACATCCGAGTCGGTATCATTTGGCTCGTCTCACCATCGAGCACGGCTCGATCAATCTCCTCTATTGCCCTACCGATGAAATGATGGTCGATACAAGAATGAACCCAGGTATGCAGGTATGCTACTCAAGTCATAGTTACACAATGGCCCTATGGAAATATTTGCAGTGCCATCTTTTGATTCACTCGTAGTCTTTGTACAGGACCCAGGACCGAGTACGCAAGCACGGACACACCTGGACGCACCTGGACTAGCTAATATTGTTTCCGCGTCTAATGATCGATTACCGAGTCGTCGACATACTGTGAGTGGTTGTCTATTCGGTAACGTCGTTTCCTGTAGCACTGGTAACTGGTGATAACATGACCCAAACTCTTTTCCCTTACCTCCGAACCCGGGATATCGGTCTGGGGCGAGACTTTGGGATAGCTGGAGAGGGATGGCACGGCGCCGGCCCCCCTCAGTGTAGAAAAGGAATGGCTAGTGCTGATTACATTGATCGCAACTTTTTCACGGACTGTTGAAACAAGTCCCACAATACAAACTTCTTAGGTTCCGCCTAACGAGGAGTCTTCGAGTTATGTTTCGAATATGCGCAAGATAACAGAGTAGGCTTTAAAAGAACTCGCTTCCCACTAAAGGTGATATAAAAATTTCCCTTATCATCATGGCTAATTTGGGACTTGTTCAAGATGATAGGACTCTAGCCTCTCTAGCTCCCACCCGTCTTGCGCTTTCAAAAACGTAAATATCATATCCTACGACGCTTATAACTTAACCGGATTATTCTCAGGAGGGATCTCCCCCCTCTGCCAAACTTACCGAAGAGCCGGAATGTCCTCGGGGTACAGTTGGTTTATTTAGCCCCCGCTATTTTTATTTAGTTCCTATGCAACAGTGTGGGTGAGTTGCTTTTAAGGAAATCATAACAGCGTAACAAAATACAAACGATCTGGAATTATTGCCGCAGTAGTGGGCTCAAATTTTTTGTACCATTCCTAGCCGGAATTTATATATCCGAATAGTTGTTCTTCCCTCTGGGCTTGATTTGTTTATTGTGAGTCTTATTCTTCAATTCCGTCTTTCTATTGTGATGGAATCGACCTATGTGGCCCAGTGTTGACTCAGATGAAGTATGCCGGGAATGTGGTGTCGACATCGACATTGCATATTGAAAGCAATTGAAAACTCTTCTATACAGGCTATACTACTTAATCCATTTCGCTTAATAACTTATAAGCAGCAGCAGAACATTCAAGGCATCCCTTTTTGGCTATGATTATCTAGCTATCTAAATGCTACGATCGAGCTGATGGGCCGGTTGCCTGGTTGGGCCGCTCGGACCATGTATATGAGCCATTCCCTTTATTTGTCAAGAGCCCTAGAGATAAACAACCTAATTGGTTGGCAAATTTTATCATATATAGCTTACCGCTTGGCCTGCGGCACGTCCGGTTCAACTTCATTCTCTAGCAGTGCTGGGTGCGTATAATTACTTGGGTCAAAACCTACAAATAATGTCTTCGCCCAATCCTCCAACCTTTCGTGGCCGGGACAAGCTGTACATCCTCTTTCTCATGAGTTATATCCCCACCATCATTTGTGTGTGCCTATTCTTCAGAAACACAACTTTACTAATTCATTTACCAGTTGTGGATTGCATTTCCCTCTACCCCCCGAGCATCGTTCCATCCCCACTCATGTCTTTGCACCTATGGTATAAGGACTCCTTTAATGACCAACTCGTCATAAACCAGCCGCACTGGTTTCGCTTCTTTACGCTTATTGAAGTTCTGTACCAACTTCCTCTCGCAATCTGGGGTGTTTGGGCGCTCTCAACCAAATCGCGCAAGGCTCCTGGTCACTTATTGGTGTGGGCTCTCGTTGGTTTCGTCACGACTTTGACTTGTTTGTTTGAATTTTACAACAACGAGCTCATGACGGGACGAGAGAAAGGTGTCCTCATCCCCATGTATGGTTCTTATGGTCTGATCTGTGAGTTTCTGTATTGTTCGAAACACCTTAACGAACTCAAATAGTGAATAATATCTAGTCGGGTCCATTGCCGGGGATATGTTCTATCGCATCCAGAAAATACTGAAGGCCTCGACGAACGTTATGAAGGCGAAGAAGTCGCATTGATATCCGTATCATGGGTCTCGCGCATGTACAATAGTTATCTGGCTTGGGACCCTGGCGGATATTTATTGTGGCGGCTACATCAACACCATATTATATATTAAAAATCTTAACCTCCGTTGGCCCGTATCCTTCATCGGTTGATCTGCGGAAGTCTCAGTGGTCATTCCCCTGATTTTCGAGTTAACCCCCTGCTCTACCTATTAATTTGGGCTTCAACATTGTATGAGGAGTCCGGTCCGGGCGCTAGACCCACAGTTATTCTTTCCATAAACCGAAACCTGTCAATCGAAACTCGATCCCATCTGTTCTCAAAGATGGGATCAGTCACCGGCCAGATAGACGAGTTTCTAACATTGGCTCCCACTCCCATGTGACAATGTGAATGCACAGGTCTTTGCAATGCAGAATGACTTGCGATAAACTTATGTATTCAAACGATCCTCAAGCGATCTACTTCCTTCATCAGGTGATGACGACCATTGCCTCGGGGACGTGGGTATCCGATACCACGTCCGTAAACGCTTTGTTCTTCCCCTGGTTTCTGTCACTCCATGAAGGGTCCTTGGCGCCTGTGACAATGTTGGACTGTTGCCATTTACGAACTAAGCTAGTACAGAATGCCATCCTGCTCCTAGTGCCCCACTCAAAAGTGTGCAGACGCTGAGAGGTATTGCTCAAATTTCTTCACACATATTCATCCTTGTGTGCTACATTGCTGCGTAAATCAATGCTTCCGTTAGGTTCGGCTTCGCTGATTGACTGCGGCCTAATTATAGCTAGACGACTTTGATGAGATTTGAAGACGCTGTCACCCTGTTAAATCTCTTATAGAGATAATTACCCTGAATACTCTTCGTTCTTCCCTTCCACCGACCTCTTATACGGCCAGAACACCTTAGTTTATGATTGATCTCCCAAACATGGCCGACTCAAAAGGTGCCACAGATTCTACACATCTTCCCCCCTCATATCCGGCATACCCTGGAGGCCCTCCTGCACCTTACATGGTGCCGCAAACCACAGGGGCACCGCTACAAGGAGGGTTGCCACCACAGGAAGTCAACTACTATGCGCAGCAACCCCAAGCACCTCAGTTGTACTCGCCGCAAGCTGGCGCTTATGCTCAGGACAGCCTACGCTCTCACACCCAACCACAACCCATCATCATAGCCCCGACGGCTGCTCAGATTGGCGATCATTATCGTGCAGAAAGTATGTGTCCATCTGCGATATGTTCGAATTTATGAATTGTATCGCCAGTGTATGCCCAATGTGCGAGGGGACAACATCAGAGGAAAGTGACATATGGGGTCTGTGGGATTATCATTGCAATAGTATTACTAGTCTCCCTATCTCCCCGTTCGACTCTGACGCACTCTGCAGATCCTTTTCCCGATAGGATTGCTAGCCATGCTGTAAGTCAACCCAAATGCCACTGCAGAACTACTAGCACTGACACATGCACAGGGTGGACAGAAGAGAAGAGTGCACGAGATGTCATCAGCAATTATAATTATTCCATGTATATCCAATATCTGGGCAAAGGGCTATGTACGTCTTTACGAAGGTATCCTTTGACATGGTATATCTAAGTAGGTATAGTGTATATAGAGCAATGTACGCTTAAGTATGAGTGTGAGTATGATATGTTGTCCAACCTCATTTCGTCAGTCCGTCTGATCCATACCTCTCCTCCCCACTAAACCACCCCGTTAAGCTTCTTCCCTCGTCTCGCTTTCCACCTCTCATAGAGATCATACGAGAGCATGACAGGCCACCCAATCCTTCCCACCGTCCGCCACACTACAGAACGTTCCACTAGTCGTCCCGAGTCTATACCAAGATCTATAGCATGATTGCGCGAATCCTGTCGGCCACTCCGGGCCGGGCTTCCAGGGTGGAACTGGAATGCGACAATGATCCAAACGGTAACGATAGTCAAGGGAATGGCAGTCCCAAAGTAATGTGGCAGAGTTTCAAGAGTACCCGGGTTAATCTCTTCGACATTCATGCCAAATATGGCCTGCATAGTGAGTGTCATTGGATACCATAAATGAGAGAATCTAAGGGCGGATGGTGACAGCACGTACAGCAATGAGAGAAGCAGGCAGGAAAACCATTGTCAGGTATGCTATCTGTTTCATGGCTGATGTAGTTGTCCCTCTATAAATAATGTCGGGCGATAATCGGAGAACAAGACGTACCAGCGCTGTCTTTGACAGCTGCTTCAGTCAAACTCTTCATGTGTCGACTGTCTTCTATATTTACTGTGCTGAACCCCTAAAACAACAACAAAGTTGGGGCCCACAGCCTTTGACAGTTTAACAGAGAAGCTCACAAGGTTCATCACGTTCTTCAACCTTTTCCCTTGCATTACTCTGCTCTTTTCTAGTCTATCAATTTCACTCAAGAGGTTCCCGCACTCCTTGCGCATTAGCTCCCGCGATCGCGTCCTTTGCTCCTCTGTATACCGAGGGTTGTTTAAAGCTGGGTTAGGTGTTTCCAGGACGAATACGACCGATTTCCGGAAATCTTCTAGGAGAGATGCATAATGCAAGAGATGTGCCCGCACGACGTGCAGTTCCTTCGTGAGGTCCATGTCATTTGTCCTTATTACTTGAGATTCCTATTTTTATGATTAACAAGAAGACAAAGAGAGGAGCCGCCGCTGCAT
This sequence comes from Clitocybe nebularis, assembly GCA_900068955.1. NCBI lineage: Eukaryota > Fungi > Basidiomycota > Agaricomycetes > Agaricales > Clitocybaceae > Clitocybe > Clitocybe nebularis. The sequence continues at coordinate 16,714 of CEMJ01392254.1, read as the reverse complement.
ACCATCCAACACACGTGATTGTACAAAACTTCGAGAGCCTCGTCCCATGCATAGAGCACATACCAAAGCAGCGCTAGGAATACGAAGGTCGGATCGTCGTTATCGGCAAAGATCGTATTCCAGTAAACGGAACGGCCCGCGGCATTCAGCCGGGCATGGAGTGCTTCCGCACTGGTTGTACGGTGTTCATGGCCCGGATGATAGGATATGATAGTGTTGTCCGTCGACGACCGGACCATGTGCAACGCGAGAAGGTCGGGGAGAAGTATGTAATCGCCTATTAGCCATGGGGCGAACGAGAAAGTTGCAATTAGCTCGGGTAAGGCCACAATGGAAGTACACAGTACGGACTGGATCGGAGAGAAAGAGGCGCCTGTGTGTCGATGACGTGGTCCGTGGGACCCCGCGCGAGCCTGCTGATGGTGCTCGCTGTGTAAGTAGAGGAATTGCTCGGGGGGACGGTTGTAGGGTTCAACATGGTGCGAATGAAAGTTAAAGTGATAGTGATGTCTACCAATGGCCTTGAATGCGAAACTCAGCGATCAGATCATAAGGACTTACGATCGCCCTTAGCGGGTTGTACGGCTTCTTGATATCTTGAGGGAATCCATCCTAAGGAGGACGAGAAAAAGAAGGGTTCGATATTGTATCTGTTGGAAGAAACATTAGACCAAAGGTGGAGAAACGAAGGGCGTTAACGCACTTGGTCCCAAGCATTTGGAGTACAGGTCCTGTCAGATGTTCTACAAACATCGCCCTCACCCTTGTCCCAGTACGGCGCTAATGATCTATCATTGGGAGGTAACTAAGTAATGAATAAGGCAGAACTCACCGGTTGCATCATAAACTCCCAATGTGCATCCTTTTTGCTGTCACTGATCTCAATATCCTCTACGGTTGAAAAGGTTCCATCCTCTGCGACATCAATGTAGTGGATGATGCAGCGATCAGTAACTCTTTCGACTATCTTCGAAATACGGCTTTTTCTCTGCTGTGCCGGGGTCCAGTTTGGGAATAGCGACTGAGGGTATCCCGACCAACAGCGGTTGCATTGTTTTACATCAAGATGGCCGCAGACATGTGTTGGGGCGGCAGGCCTCGAGTTGGCGAGCTGTTCTGGGGCGATCTGAGGCAGTCCACGAAACTCAGATTATAAAAGGAAGGACACCAAGCATAGCTTACTTTATTATCAAGGTCAAGAAACGGCCAAGGTCCTGGGTGAGAAATGATGGAATCAACCGATGTATTTATGTTCAAGTTAAAATAAATACCTGAGGGAGCGCCGTGTCTGTGGCTTGGAGCCGGGATTCGAGGGGGCATTTCCCGAGCGCCTCGAGGAACGAGCCCATATATTTCAAAATCCGTTACTGTTGGGGCCCGAGCTGCCATTCTGTGACGATCCTCTGAGATGATATACGGTGTCTGGACGTTGAAGCAACAGCTTGATGAATAGACGCCCACCTGGGGCAGGCGCTGGTATGCGGGTCCCCTTCAGGGTTGCGGTGATGGGTTGAGATGAGATAGTGAAAATTGTTGACCAACTACGCAGTAATTTTCGAGGCAATAAATATCAGACGTCACAACTACTGTAGTCCTGGCAAGTGATGGCCAGTTTATCTGTCATGGTTTGCACACCATGTCTCCCCGTTCCATATATATCCCTTCGCTGTCATCGGTCGGCTATGCTCGGAGATGGGGTCGACCCATCTTTTACAAGTCCGAAGAATGTCCTTGCCCACACGACTCCACAACCTTCTTCCCTCAGTTTGTATACAGTATACCTCGTTGAGTTGTTCCTGGATATCTTTCAAGGTGAGGGCTTTCGGAAGCATTCATTATCTATCGAGGCAGTGCTAGGCAGTGCAAGATCCGACCTTTCTCCAGTATCTGGAGCTACTAGTATATCACCTATGTTCACAGCGTTTCTGACATGCCTTTCGAAATTCGCAGCTCGCCGCTACACAAGACGGCACAGTGACACAGTCTAACCTTCTAGACGTTGTCTCAGTATTCGTTAATGCAATTTGGTCACGATGGTTACAGGGTCCGCCATTGGTACTTTAGTGGTATTCATCATCTCGATCATCTTCGTCATCTACCCTATCTCAATTCCAATTGTCCTCCCCAAACTTGGCCCAAAACGTCTTCCCATAAATCTGACGACGGCGCCCATCATTGCAATAGCTGTCTTATGGGCAGCGCAGTGTCTGGGACCCAAAGTTGTATGTTATCCAAACCCTACGCCGTAAGATAACATACCTGATCTTATACGTTGGTTGTTGCAGATTCGTGATGGGATAGTGTGAGTCTTGGTTTATTCCTGGAACCCCACCATCTCTCTTATTGTTATGGGCTGTGTGTGGCAATGTGCGGCAGGCTAAATAGTCTCCTTTGATGATGCGCCCTTTTTGCCGTTCCTCATCTATACATCATTCCGCTCCCTGCTAACTGTTCCTCCAGTGGTACAGATGGCGTCAAACCCTATAACATCTTGATTCTTTTCTTTTCTCTGGCGTATATGTCAATTACATTGGACATCACAGGAGTTCTCCAGGCAGCTGCCTACTGGGTCAGAAACAAAGGAGGTTCCGATGGCTACAAACTGTTTCTCTACTTCTACTTGATGTTGACGGCCCTCAGCGTTTTTCTCGGCAACGATCCGGTTATTCTTTCAGGAACAGTATTTCTTGTATACTACACACAAGCCACTGGTGTACGTTGTGCCACAGCTTGAGGCAGATCCAAAATTGACCCTTATTTGCAGCTTAATTCAATGTCCTGGCTGATATCTGAATTCGCTGCAGCCAATACTGCCAGTATGGTTCTATTTGTTGGAAATCCTACAAACGTCGTCATATGTGAAGGGTTTGCTGTCAATAATGCCGCCTTTACAGCATACACGATTCTTCCTTTCCTAGGTTGCATCATTGCGAGTTTCTTTGCACTCGCGTTCCAATTTCGGAGCCCCAAATATATACCAAGGCAGTTGGAGTTTACCGAGGAACTCGACATCTCGTCGGTACTCCATGATCCCATAGGCGCCTGGGTCGGGAGTATATTACTTGGCACCTGCTTAGTCGTCATCATCGTGGTCAGCTTCTTCCATGTCGATGTCTGGAAGATCAGTCTTCCCTTCGCAGTCGCCAAGTTTTGCTATGACCTTGCATGGGATCATTATCGTCCAAAGAAGGTTCCTTTGGAGAAGCCCGAGATCAATGTATCTAATGAAAGTATTCAACCTGGCGCTGAGATTGTTACGGAGCCTAGAAGTCAAGAAGACCAGGACCCTACAGACAAAAACTTCACCAATACCCAAAATACTTTTCAAAACCTTCCCCCACGGGCCGTTACGTTTGAGCAACTTCCTGATTCACTCCCCACTGCTGTTAGCAACACCCGAGTCAACTCACGCTCTGGCACTGGCGCTACCGCTTCGTCAGACCTAACCATGGTTAATAAACCCCTTATATTGGAAGGAGCATCCCTTTTAAAGGCTGTCTGCCCCCGGACGCCCACCACTTACACTTCTATATACGCTCGGCTCTCAGAACATTTCCCCACTTTTTTCAAAGCACTCCCCCGTCTACCTTTTGCCCTTGTTCCTTTCGCCTTCTCACAATTCATATTGATAGAAGGATTGGCTCACCAGGGCTGGATTGACATATTCGCAAACTGGCTTGTCCGCGCTTCAGGCCGTCAAATGTTTCCTGTTATCTGGCTCGTTGGCGTCCTAGGTGTCATTCTTTGCAACATCTCAGGAACTAACATCGGTGCCACCATCCTTCTCACGAAAGTAGTCAGGGCAGCACAACTTCCTGATCATAGTAACCGGGCCGCGGCAATCGCACTGGCTGTTGCTAGTAACATTGGTGCCGTTAGCTTCACGTATAGCGCCAGCCTTGCTGGGTTGCTTTGGAGACAAATATTGCAACAGAAGGGAATCTTCATCAGTCAGTATACGTTCGCCTTCTGGAATTCATTGCCTCTACTGGTAATGACTGGGGTGGGGCTTGCGATCGTGAGTGCGGAGATGGCTGTCTTATATTAGTGGGTGAGAATAAGGTCGCCATGTTCTCTTCTCGTGGTCGCGGGTTCCAGGGGGGCATCGCTAGCTTCGGCCCCGAGGTATGACAAAACGCGTCTACTGATGCAACCTACGAAACTTTGACGAGATACTTGGAGCAAGTGTACAGCACGGTTCCTACTATACCCACCGTACTTAGCTTCATGTTTATATCGTGACAAGTAGGAAAGGTCCCCCGTCGATGTGCCCGCGGTTCAGAGATATAGAGACAAATCTACAATGCCTATAGAGTTGTGGAATGAATTATGTTGTTTAACAAAGCCCTGTGATGAGATATGTCAGTCAGGTTTTTGACACAATTCTGTAAGCTATTCGGCTGATATATTGCGACGTGGGATTAAACTCTACGTACACGGATGTGGTCCCTCGACCGCCCTTAACGTCACCTGTCCCTCTACTATACTATATTGCAAGAGGACCGCGGCCAACACACTAGGTGAACAAAAGCCTCACGCCTGCCCTTCGTTAGCCGATATGAAACTGTAGAAAGCCATGCGATAAGAGCGTGGTTCGCTGATTCAAAGCCAGGAAAGCCCTGCCTTTTCAAGAATATATATACATCCATAAAGATAACTCCCACTCCATGTCTGATCCGTCGGGCCACCTTCCCTTGCCGTCCTCGACATGCAGTCATTGAAAGGTGAGATGGCCAATTACTTAATGAGTGCGGATTTACACATGACGCCAGTCCTCAGCCTAGGACAAATTTATTTACGTGGGGATGTATCATTACAGGCACAGACGTTCGATCAGGACTCTCTCGAGTATCAGGCCCCGAACCTTTGTCCTAATTATTTCTGTGGTGTCCTTTGGGAAGAAGCAGAAGGCATCATGTGCAGTTCCGTTGTTGATGCCGCTGTCGGAGACTTGTATGTAGCTTTTGTCACTTTATTCCGTAGTTCCTCTGGCAGAATCATGCGAATGTCTTGCGGACTGCGACGAGGCAGACTCGGGTGGTAGACAGTTCATTGGCCGTGGATCTCCGGGCTCGCCGTCGTTGACACCGAGAGGTAGCCGGCGTCAGCATAGGGCGCTGAGTAGAGACACTGGTCAGCAGGTTCAACGATTTCTGTAACCTGACCGGAGGCCCCAGAGACCCTGGATAGCTATCGGAGTATGGGAGGTTTCTCTCCTCTCTGTACCTCCACGGAACTTTTCTCAGTCGAGGGAGCCATGAGGTCGAAGACATCACATTGGAGGGCGAGGAATGGCTGGGAAAGTACCCACAATCGCCGTGTACATATGTGTGGACCATTGCTAGAGAAAGGAAAAGGGTCGCGTCATCGCACAATATGAAGTTGCTCGCCTGTAGGATGCAAGACCATTACAAGCATTTCATATGCTTTTTAGTCGTTTATCTTGGCGGAGATAGACGGCAATGCAACACATACATCGGTTTTCGGGTCCCCGTTAATCACATAAATCTCCGGGGGGACGACACTTGAGAAAGTCGCGCGATTAGGAGTGTGCCACGGCTAAAGACATTCCTGGGAGTGTGGACACGGAGGGACACGGCCGCCTTAATATAGAGGCCCGTGATGATAATAATGTTATACAATGCGCCAATATAACCATTTGGTCAAAGGATTCTGATGGACCAACCTAGAGCAAACCAGGTGAACGAGGGCTTCGAAGAAGTGGGGAGAGACCGAATCGGTGTACGGCAAGGCCAACACATGATTAACTCGGATCTAGTTGGATTGGTGGCGGGCCGACAGATATTTCTATCACTTCTCAGGCCGGTTCATGATTGTAAAGACCGCCCAGCACGAGCCAACAAAACGCAATCAAGATGACATATCCTGTTGCGGCAAAATCATCTCACCACTGATAGGTAAGTCATTTTCATGTCCGACACTCAAAATCTTGGGGGTTCCTACAGAACAAGTTAGTCGAAGTGTATGAAAGAGGGCATGAATACACTTCAGATCGGTCCTTCGAGTCGTCAGGACTAGCTAACGACCTGGTGACCCTGATAATTTGCAACAGGTTTGGCGGGGCAAGAATGTAGTGAATTGATCGAAAAACACGTGATACTGACTTTTTGTGCCTGGCATCGGAGGAAGTTCTTGACCTCCTAAGTACGCGGGTAAGCGGGCGTGAGTGAGGCACAGCTATATCCCCGCCAGCCCTCATACTTGTCTGCTGGCTTCCCAGTCACTCACGTACACCACATATCCGCGTTATCGTGCCTTTGGTCTTCCATATCTATATAGCGACCAACAAACTAGCAGCGACACCCACACAAATCGCTTCAAGTTTTTGGTGCAAGTGGAGGGATAGCCTTATCTTTGTGGAATATGTGAGCATCATCTCACAAGAACGTTGTTTTACCATTGATATGCATTCAAGTGATATCTCCCTTCATCCCCGTATCTAATATCTAACTACTCGACCGCACTGGAAGCAACTCGGTCCCTACCTCTGGAGACGAGCGTGGATAGCAGTACCCTGGAGAGGGATGAAATGACTGATATCCAAAATAGAGAGGAGATTCAACGCAATACGGTCTACCTCTCGTACGATCTTCGTGACGAAGAGAAGTCTTTAGGTATATACATCTTCATATAATCTTTTCACCTCCGGATCTTACTGAACGCTCAGAAGAGAGCGATAGCCCGTCTGGCTCAAAGCTGGCGTCCTCGACATTTTCCAGACGTGGAAGCGAGATCTATGATGTGTTCGACCCAAATATCGATAGTGATTCTATCCTAGGTCTCTATTTTTATCTGCCCTTGTTCCATATCAAACTGAGATGCCAACCCTCGTTACTCTAGAAGATGACTCCCCTTATCCCGAAGTGCGCTCCGCCGTTGCAAATTTTGACGATCCAGAAATGCCTGCGTCGACGCTGCGCGCTTGGGTTCTAGGTCTTTTTTGGGCTATCATTATTCCAGGGATGAACCAATTCTTCTACTTTCGCTATCCATCGGTCGCAATTGGAGGGGTGAGTTCGGGTGCTGAGGCTCTCACATTGATCTCAAATTTGTCGGCTAGCTCGTTGCGCAGCTATTGGTCTTTCCGCTTGGGCGTGCCTGGGCAAGGCTCTTCCCATCAGTAACCGTTTTTGGGATCGAAATCAACCCGGGTCCTTTTAGCATCAAGGAACATGTAGGTGTTCATGGAGGACGTCGTTCACGACGCTAAATAGGGCTCAAAGGTTCTTGTCACAATTATGGCAGGAGTTGGTGCACAAAGTGCCTATGCGACAGATATAATCGCCGTCCAACGAGTGTACTACAATCAAATTCATGATTTTACTTGTATGTCGTGCACTCCATCCTAGCGTCCTAGTTTGACACGACTGATATAATGTTACACTTAGACCAATGGCTGTTAGTTATGTCTACACAGTTGATAGGATTCTCTATCGGGGGCATAGCTCGCAGATTTCTTGTATCACCTCCGTCCATGAGTAAGCTTAGATTACTTTATAGCATGGCTAAATATTTTCTAAAGACCATCATCAGTATGGCCGAACACTCTCGTGTCTTGTGCCCTCTTTAATACTTTACACTCTCAAAGTTATGCTGGCATCGGGCAGCATGAAGGCATGAGCAGGGAAAAGTATTTCGCATATGCCTTTTGCGGTGCAGCTGTATGGTGTTAGTCCATATATCTATTTTAGCTCTTATTTCGTCTGACCAGATATCAGATTTCGTCCCAGGTTACCTCTTCCAAGCCCTAAGGTACACAATCAGCTATCTTAGTATACCGCCTTGTCTATGATCTAAGCTGATCCGAAATTTCAACAGTGTTTTTAGCTGGGTAAATGTTTTGGGCGTACACTATCTCGTTATTCTCACAGCGTTCCCTTCAGGTTTGTTGGATAGCGCCCAATAACATTGTAGGTTACTTGGCATGTATATTTTTCTTTGGCCTTATTTTTGCACGACAGAAAATCAATCAGATGTTTGGGTATAGTATCGTATATCTATTTAATAGTCCATAATACTGAAGTGCTATTGTTAGTTATCGTAGTGGCCTTGGATTCTCTCTTCTCACGTTCGACTGGAACCAGATAGCATTTATCGGGAGCCCGTGAGTCCTGTGGTCCTGAGTACCGTTAACAGTTCACTTAACATTCCTTCAGTCTCGCCACGCCTTGTTTGTTCATATTCCACTCGTTTTCCGACTCTAATTGACGCAGCGCATAGGGTGGGCCGAAGCAAACGTCATGATAGGGTTTTTCTTCTTCTACTGTGAGTCCATGCGCTACCTAACAAAGATATACATCTGACAATTCAAAGGGTTCCTGACGCCGATACTCTATGTTCGTACACTTCGACTGGTTGTCCTACTATATACTAATGTGTTGGCGTGTGGTAAAGTATAAAAATGTTTGGTACAGCCAATACATGCCGTATGTCTTTCCGTCTTGAACTCAGCTGCCTTACTTATAGTTCCCAGCATCTCGTCTATAAGCGCCTATGATAACACTGGAAAAACATATAACTTGCATCGGATTATTAACAGGGAATCCACGATCAACCTCGACGCTTACAAGAACTATAGCCCACTCTACCTTTCGTTAGTGCCGCCCCCGAGCTATATACGAGTGGCTGGCTGATCGAACCTCTAGTACGACATTTGTGATGTCTTATGGGCTGTCTTTCCTTTCAATTACTGGTAAGTCACACACCCACATAAGATCAAGCTTTGACCAAAGCTCTGGATCAAGCTACTATAACCCATGGTATGACATCCATTAGATGTTCATGCAACAGCTAATTAACTTTTTTGAAGCTATTATTCACTTCTGGAAGCCAATCAAACTTCAATTCAAAAGGTCGTTGCGAGAGCAGCCAGACATCCATGCCCAACTTATGGCTCAATATCCGCCAGGTACCTGCTCTCCTATCCATCCTCACATAATTCCATGTAATATTAATATTTTGCAGTCCCTGAGTGGTACTACGGTTGCATATTCGGTGAGCGGCGCAGGCATCTAGTCCCGTCGTTTGCTGATCACTTGTAGCCATAACCTTTACCTTTGCTTGTATCTGCATCCAGCTATGGTCGTCGGGTATGACCATCTGGGCTCTGATCATCGCGCTTATAATCTGTAAGGACTTCTCCTCGCCCTCTCCCCAACTATCGTTGATTCCTCATGGTCCAGCCGTGTTTTATGTGATCCCTATTGGTAGCTATCATGTTTACTGAAACTTTACTCGTCTACTGACATTCGGTGTATAGGCATGATTCAAGCTGTTACTAATCGCCAGATCGGCCTCAAGTAGCATCAACCTCTGTTATATCTTGCTGTGACTAACTCCCTATGTAGCGTTATAACTGAACTTATCATCGGTTTTATGATACCAGGTGGGTGGTAGTATGTTCTAGCTTTGTTATGCGAGTTCTTATCCAGCGCTGAAAGGTGACCCTAATGCTATGATGATGTGCGGCTTTTGAAAATTTTCATCTGCAAATCGTCTCTAACATGTACAATTTGACTAACAGATTCAAGGTAATTTTTTTCTGGGCGTGACTCTTACGACGACGCCTCTAACGAATGATCCTGCATAGACCTACGGCTACATTACGATGTCACAAGGTGGGTGCTTGTGAAGACTTTGGGTAGATTGATCGCTGATACTCGGTACGCAGCTATGCAATTTACCGCCGATTTTAAACTCGGCCAGTGAGTCATCATTGCTTCTTTGTATCATTCGAGCAGAAATTCACACCCTTGTTCTGAAGTTACATGAAGGTCTGGTGATCAACTTTTTTTTGTACCTGTCTCTCAATCCTTGGCCAATAAGGTCCCGCCGCGGCCAATGTTCTGGTGCCAGGTGCGTGTAACACCATTGCCGGAAAGGCCGCGATTAATTATAGGTTCTTTCTTATTCAGGTAGTTGCTACTATTATTGCTGGAACCGTCCAATTGGGGGTTCAAGCATGGTAAGCGATATCCCATTAATTTTAGACGGCCGACTCACGGCTCCCGTCGGCAGGATGTTTACAAATATACCGTAGGTCATCACTCGAAGGGACTTGCCATAATTTAATAAAAATATGGTTACCAGCGATCTATGCGACAGATATCAGAAAGACAAGTATGTATCATGGTTTGTGATTCCTGCTTCAAACTCAACCTTTCCCAGTTTTACATGTTCTTCTACGCAAGTCTTTGGCACAGCTTCCATCATAGTAGGCCTTTACCACAAAACGAGGATTGTTTCTCACTGTTCTTTTATAGTGGGGTGTCATTGGCCCCGACTTGCAGTTCTCGCGGGGAAAAATATACTAGTGAGTGACTCCCGCATCATTATGGAATCCATCATTGAATGCCATTTATACCTAGTGGTATCCACGTGTTTGTTTCTCGGGGACGATTACATTCTCAACGACGTTACAGCACTGACATTCTTCTTCCTTATCGGCGGTGCCTGTCCTATCATCCTGTGGATGATTACTCGCAGATTCCCTAACACCATCTTAAATTATCTAAAGTGAGCTTCAGTTCGACTCGGGTTTGACCTGTCTAACCCCCCGCATAGTTTTCCGTAAGGAACTCCACCAATGAGAAGCCCAGGTTTTAACTTTACTCCTCTCTTCCTAGCTTGATCTTCTCAGGAGTCGGTTCAATCCCTCCTGCCACTGCGGTGAATTATGTCCCTTGGGCGATTATCGGCTTTTTATTCCAATTTGTCGTACGACGGAAAAATTTCTCTTATTGGGCTAAATACAATTGTGAGTGGTATCCTGAATCTACCGAGCAGTTGTTGACAAATCCATAGATGTTTTATCAGCGGCCTTGGATGCCGGGACGGCCGTTGGTGTAATTCTCGTATTTTTCTGGTTAGTCATTCCATGCATGAATATTGATGCTGTCGTGAACTTTTCAACAGCTTACAATATCCACTAAACGGGACAATTGGGCACAATACCATTCGGAGCTGGTTGGTTTTCATATCTTTATTCTTCACGCACCTTCCTTATGAGGCTGGTAGGTGGGGAAATCAGGTTTACACGAAGACCCTCGACTGGGAAAGCGCACCACTAAAAGTCCTACCGCCAGGAGAGACATTTGGGTATGTTTTGCTAGTCGTGCGATAGGAAGATGGCTCATGTCTTTTGCAAACAGCCCTAGCCTGTCAGGCTAAATGGACACAAGCGATTTGTTGTATTATTAGACCTGTACTGTTCAATCCAAGTAGACTATAAGGTCTTGCCGTCCTTATGGACCTACAAGCGATGTTCGTTTACGTTAAAGACTTCCATACTCTATCGGCAACGTCCATCATTTTGTCGTTCCATTGTGTTCCCCCAACACCATCTTCCTTGCGCCGTTCTTCGGATACGAGCGAGTATGGAATCCCCGCATCCCCTCCGGCACTCACCCCTGGGACGAGCGGGAGTTCAGCCAGAATATCGATCCCGAGCCTGCTCGCGGTTGCTCTAAAAGTATCGGGGGCACCAAAGAGATAATGGGGAGCTGTGCACGAAGGGCAGATGAAGTGTGATTCGTTCAAAAGGATTCCGGTGATCTGGGGAGTAGAGGTGAGATGGGAGGGGTAAATAGCATGTGTTTGGTACTTACAGGCATAGAAATCTTTCGGAGCATTGCGATTCCCTTCCTAACATCAGAGAGAGCGACATCTTGCGGCGTTGATATTATGATGGCGCCTGGTTTCCGATGTTAGCTGCTTGATGAAAAGTATGGATGCAGATTACCGACCATTGACTTGAACTAACTGTCCAAGGCTAAGTGGTACATCTCCGGTGCCTGGGGGCATGTCAATAACCAAAACATCGAGCCCAGGCCCGCCAGGGCTTGCTGTCCAGTCGACATCAAAGAGGAGCTGTTGCACAGCCTTCATAACCATCAAGCCTCGCCAAACAACGGGGGTGTCACTATTCGAGTCTGAATCTGGTGGTTTTGGAAGAAGATATCCCATTGACATGGTTGGGAGACCGTGGTTTATGAGCGGGCGAAGGGCACCGACTGGGTGGCAACGGTCAATGGGATGTCCGCCGTTGAAGATGAACGCATACTCGATGTCAATTCCGGTTCGCCGCTGTTTTGGAGGCCCATTAGCGTTGGCACGGACGGACCGAATATGTCGAGATCAAGAATGCCGACGCGTAGGCGGCCAGAGGAGTCTTCGTTACGAAGGTGGGAGAGGCTGATTGCGAGGTTCACTGGGGAGGAGAATTAGTATGTGATTGGGACGCAACAGGACTGAGGCGACGCTACCAGCTACTGTGCTCTTTCCGACACCACCTTTACCGCTAGCCACAACGACGACCTTCTTGACGTTTGGAATGGGCTTTTTGATGATAGGACCGCCTCTGCGAGGCATTTGAGGGGGAGCCCCTCGAACAGGAAGGCCCTATGAGGATTTCAGCAATCTAAAGGGTGAAATGGCCTATATCGCTTACCAGTGGGTTTTCATGATGCAGGCTGTTGGAAATACTGAACAAACGACGGGACGAACTGCTTGAGAATGGGCCTAGCAACCATGGTCTCAGGTGGTGGGCAAGTGGCATCATTTTCACTCGCGGTCACGCGGAAGAAATAATTCGTGCTACCCTTTATTATTCAGAGTATCTGTCTAGGCCCTTGGACAATGGATCGAGGCAAAGAGAGAAGATCTAGGCGCCATACTGATTTGCAGATGTGCTGAATGTTGAGGTAAACAGTGTTGGGTGGGTGAACGAACCCATGGCTTGCATAATATATATGTATGTGTGCGACTCTATTCCTCCCTAACAACCACCCTCAGGGGCATTCCCTCGTCCGGATAAATAGCAGCAGTGCTGAACAGATGGATAATAATGGTCCCCTGTCTACAAAGCTTACACGATTTTCCCCAACATCCATTGTCGGATAGTATCCCCGAGTCGCGACCCCAGATCTTTGTTATGCTAAACCCGCAGGAACAAACAGTCGCGGTTAGCAACAGCTGGACTTCTTGATGCTTCCCCCAGTCTGCGACTCGCATTTCCCTCTGCATTTTGCTTTGATCACCCTAATAACAATACGGACGCTCTACCAAGCTATTTAGAATTTTAATCCGTCTCCTATTAGCACCACGGCACTTTCTTATAGTCAGTAATTTGTCTCAGGTCCCCATCTTCAAAGTTCAACCATCATTCGGAACTGTGGACGACGACGTCAATTTTACGAGGGGACGGCATGAAAGGCCAGCCACTGGAAATAAATACAGAACGAGCGGAGAGATGGAACGACCATCGTGCCCTTCAAGTGGGTTTCTATCTCCTTAATTTTTGTTGGTATCTCAAGTCACTTGTGCAAAGGAACGAACAAATACAAGTTCAACGGGGTCTAATACAAGTGACCAGAAGACAGGACTCTTTCCATTGTATGATATATCCACCCTATCTTATAACATGCTAATACTCTCAATAGTACACCTGGTACAAGCTATACTTTTGGCGTTCCATTCACTGCGGCCATTCGCAGCCCTCCTCCTCCTCTTCCCTCCCCCCCGCTGGGCATTAACGAAAAGGAGCTGCGTAGAACCAGAAGATACTCTACTGCACAAGATGTCCTCGCAACGTCATTTCACAACTGTAGCTCGGAAACGTCACCACAGGAGCTGCAGATCAGGGCCTTGGAGAAAGCAACTGCAATATTAGCTGCCCATGCACAAGAATCTCGCGAACGCATGGAGAAGCTTCAAACAATCCTGGCTGACCGCGGAATAGACCCAATAACTTATGAAGCATTGAAGCGCGAGAGGTGGATGGAGGAAAAACGCCAGCTTGCCGTTGATAAAGAGTCAAAGGCCCTTATGCAGCAACTAGATATCTTAACTCGATCTTTGCACGGTGATGTTCCCCACTCCCATATGCCAGACACTCCCTCAATGACCAAGAAGGCACGACGGGAAGCGAACTTAGTCAAATTTCTCGAATCATCTCAGACCCAAAAGCCTATCCACACGCACAGACCCTCATTAGTGTCTGTCGAACGTTCCCCGAGGAGAAGAACAGTGGATAAAGTGTCTCCGATGCGTCTACGTACCACATCAGCGACTTCTGGGTTTTCGGACTCCGTCGGACGGCACTTACGTTCTTATTCTTTGGATGGACATAAACTTGGACTTCGGTTGCCGAATCACGTTGCTCAGTCGAGACAGAATCCTAACACACCTGCAAATTACACACATCTCAGCGTTGTCACAGAGGACATGGTGCTACGATCCGGTAATACTTCACCCTCCGAATATACAACGACTACGACGTCGCATATATCGAACCCCTTCGAAACTTCACCTGGAACCCCTACGACAGCAACCACCAATAATACTCCCCATTGCATCACACCCCTATCACTGAGCCCAGAGGCGGATGATATTACTGATATTCAGAGCGGTACTGCAACCATCTACCACGACGCCCCTCATTCTGCATCTGACGACGTTTCACTCAATATCCATGCTCCCATGCCCGAATACGCCGTTGACCTGCTCGCCAACTTCGCAACAGAAAGTGCACTTCCATTGAAACCTGTATTCCCATCTCTAGTAGCGCAGGTGTTAAATCCACCACGTGATCCTAGATATGCTTCCATGCGCGAACCTTCAACACTCCTACAAGTACCTGAACCTACATCGTCTTCAAGCCCGAAGTCAAAGGGGCGGCTTGGCCGCTCTCGCTCATATCGCCAGCTCGGTTCGCTTTTCTCTATACCAGAAGCTTTGCCCTCTAAACTTGGTTTTGAATCTGATGAGAAAACAAGTCCAGCGAGCAGTAGTTTCTTCGCTAGGTCACGTAATGACGTGTCAGCAACTGTACCCATCGTGTCGGCGACGGAATCTCTAGCTCAGCCCGCTAAAACTGATGTAGGGCACACGACGGACGGTGTGGCTACACGACTGAAGAAGCGGTTCTCTGTGTTGCGGCGACATTGAAGTCTGGACAGTATTCTTATTTCCTTGGGTTTTTTACACATGGACACTACTTCTTGTGACTTCTTGCTACTTTCTTTGTACCACCCCAACTATCTCTTTGCATGACAGGAATCATTAGATTGTATTGACGCCACATACAGTACCTAGCATAATTTTAGGCACCGGTTGTATAAGCCCCTTAGTCTTGCCTGTCGATCATGTTTTACGTGTCAGTAATCAATGATGCGGCCACTGCGTACCTGAAAAGGCCACGAATGCAGGGCTATGCAGGTGCTGGCTCGACGTGTTCACAACTGCGGGTGATATTACGACCACCCACACATTAGACTCAGGAATACGACAACGGCGATTGCCGAAAGAATGCTCGAAGTCAAGACGGTCGTGACCTACGGACTCGCCCTCACAATACCCGCACTATACCTAATCTACCGCCTCAATCGAGCTCCCCGAGTTCCATCCCCAACAGAACCAGAACCAGAACGACCTCTCAAAACCATCATGCAGGGCGCACGAGACGATCTGGCACCCCCGAAAGACGACCCATTCACAACAGAAGAGCTGAAGAAGTACGATGGCTCCACCCCCGGCTCACCCATCTACGTTGCCATTAAGGGTCAGTCACGATCGAGCGTTCGATTCATTTGCGCCCAGATGCTCATGAAAAGTAATCTCTAGGGACCATCTTCGATGTTTCGCACAAGGCGGACGTGTACGGCCCCGGCAAGTCGTACAACATTTTCGCCGGGAAGGATGGGTCCAAAGGACTGGGGATGTCGAGTCTGAAGCCCGAGCATGCAATCCCGGACTATAGCGAGCTGGACGAGAAAGACCGGAAGGTGTTGGAGGATTGGTATGGCTTTTTCTCGTAAGCGCCACTCATTTACAACTGTTCTTTGTTGGACAAATGGTTCTCGTTTGCTGATACTATGCTCATACAGGAAAAGGTACAATATTGTAGGAACAGTTGTAGACCCTTCCGCTGCGGACCCTGCAATCGGGTCAAGCATGTAGATGAAGGTGAAGCTCAACCCTGATAGTCATAAGTCGATCATCTACTGCAGTGTACAGTTGGGGTTCTCTAGAGAGTATCTGCATCCCCGTGTCGTTTTTTTGGAAGTGAAGGAAGCTTATGGGTGACATGTACGATACCTTGTGTTCCTTTTATATATGATTTATTTGTTGTTATTCTCTGGCCGATTTAGGGAAACACGGACAGAATGATTATTCGTGGCCACCGGGGCATCACTGAATAGTATGCCTGTAGGCTATTAGTACGATATACTTGTTAATTTTGAGAAGCAAAACTGAACTTTGTGG
This sequence comes from Clitocybe nebularis, assembly GCA_900068955.1. Lineage (NCBI taxonomy): Eukaryota > Fungi > Basidiomycota > Agaricomycetes > Agaricales > Clitocybaceae > Clitocybe > Clitocybe nebularis. Next base: position 430 of record CEMJ01392254.1, on the reverse strand, counting down.
CTGGGCTAGGTACACCCAAGTAATTTTAGGATAAATCCACAGATACCTGATTCATTGTACCGAACTACTACCAAGATGCTCATACACCTTAATTCACTGCTTTACACCGCTTTACACCGTTCCGCGGCCCGCTATCCATTCTCATCGCCAAGCATTGGACATCATTGCCGTTTGAACAAATACAACCAAACACACGCGAAATTCTTCATGAATAGCATTTTGAAAAAGCAGGGAACAAATGGCGCCTCTGATGAAGCACCAGTGTGATGGAGATCAACATCGGTTGATTTGCGAAGCAAGCCCAACATTACTGAATGAAATTCATGAACCAGCGAAATCATGACATATTGCGACCGTCGATCTTGGTGGAACTTCAAAGGGTCCCTCTTTTCACGGAAAAAATGAGTCGACCCAGGCTCGAACTGAGGAC
>CEMJ01392253.1:15164-35411 GCA_900068955.1 Clitocybe nebularis | reverse complement strand
TTGCTATCTTCTTGTCCGCCCGACTTGGAGCTGCCTTTAGGGTCGCCTTTGCTATCTTCTTGTCCGCCAGACTTGGAGCTACCTTTAGGGTCGTTTTTGCTATCTCCTTGTCCGCCCGACTTGGAGCCACTCTGAGGGGCTCCATTGGCACTGCCTCGCCCGCCGTTCTGCTTGTTAGCCTGAGGTTCGTTTTGGCTATTTCCTTGCCCGCCCGCCTTGGAGCTATCCTGTTTTCCCCCATCTCCACTTCCTCGGCCGCCATTTTGCTTGCTAGCCTGAGAGTCACCCTGGCCCGCGCCCGCGGCCCGCTTATCGCCCGGCGAAAGTGGAGTACCATTCCGGGCCCCAATCGGCTTGCCCCCACCTCCGTGGGAGTTGGGTTCCACCATGCCACCCAGGCCACCACCCTTCACGAATATCCCGCCATTAATCAGCGTGCTACTCTGAGACTCTGCCGAAGCCATTGTCGCGGAATAGGAGGAAGATGATTCCTGGTGACTCTGTGATGAATACGTTGCGCTTTTCGTTGACACCGAACCATATGTTTCCACCTCTGTCTCCACCTCTGTCTCACACGAGGCCTCCAAGTCAACTTCGACACAGTCGATCGCTTTCAGACATCCTGCGACGGTGGCGGAGGCTCCAATATTGACTCCGCACATAATTCCTTGAGTTATGATCTCCAGGCTTTGAGAGATGTGTTCCATGGCCGAGACGGTGACGACCTTGACAGCTTCCTGGATGGCACAAGTCATCATGGACTCCATTTGACAGGTGACATGTTCCACTGTGCTCTCGGCAATTTTAGTCATTGACTCCTTCATGATAGGGTGGGTTATGAGGAGGGAGAAGTCAGGTTCAGCAACAACCTTGAATTTCATCCAGGGGATCTCAGTGAGCATCGCTGATATCTTGGCGTCGAAAGCGATGCAAATCAATACGCCATTGTCGCAGCGGAGGCAGACCGCGAGGTCGATTTTGAGAATCTTGACTTTTGCGCTCCCGACAACTATATATTCGACCACGAGGCAGGTACCCTCAAGGTAGTATTTCCGACAGATTTTGCCGAAGCCACAAGAGCCCCATTGCAGCACCCCGCCTACGATGCCGATGCAGGTGTCGAGATCTATGGTGGATGGCTTCCAGGTGCCTACTGTGAGGAGACACTCGGCGTAGAGAATGGTTCCTCGAAGCTCGAGCTTGCGACAGGTCTCTGTAAACGACATGGTCAAGGTCCTGGGAAGTAATCAGCCTTTGGGTAATTATTATAACAAAGGATTTAATCACCTGTAGGTGGTAGTTTCTTCCTTTGTAATAGATACTTCTTTCGTGCTTGTTTGAGAGGTGGTGACGGACTCGGTCGACTTTGAGTTGCTTTCTTCGGAGTACTCGGCTTTTTCAAACGAAGCGGCGGCGGCGGCGCCCCCCGAGACGACGGCACCTCCCCCGACAGATATCCCGATTCCAGAGGCTGAACCGTTAATGCTTTTCCTACCAATTGGATCAGTTTCACAGTCACAGAAACAAACGAGGAACCATACTTGGGTGGCAATTCTTCGGTTCCCTTGCTGGACTCGAAGCCGAAGCACTCGAGCACCCCATCGTTATTTCTGATGTTGGTACTGAGATCCAAGATAGTGCGCCTCCACGAGTCTCTGGAAGTCTTCAACTGGGCAGAGAGCTGGCAACCCAAGATGCTGATGCTTTGGGCGGATTCACTGAAACCGCGGCCGCCCCAGACGAATTTGCCGTCGACATTGCCAATCACGACATCGAGTGAAATGCTCGATATCTTGTAGCTGCCGTCAGACCTTTGACACTCGGCAAAGAAAATGGAGCCCTTGAGCTCAAATTTGCGGCAAGTTAACATGAGAGACATTGTTGCTATACTGTTATATTATTGTTAGTGATAGGGACCTGCGGTTGGGGAGACGTCTCCTACTGGTAAGGCTGGTGAAAGCTTTGTAGAGATGATGATTCTCGGTAAGTGATTTCTGTAAACTGAGGTTGAGGCTTGAACCACGGCAGCCTTTATACTCTTCCCAAGCCACAGCATCTCTCCAAAAATCTAAACAAAGACATATGTACCTGGCAGGCAAAGGCGCACGGATGACAAGCAGATTGGAAGAATGTTGCAGAATTCCATCGCCGCTTTTCCGACTAATAATTCAGTGTGCCATGTTTTGTTCCCTTCCATTTTGTGGTTGGCAGGTCCCTTTGTGCGCGGTTGTGAAAAGACTATTCCGCATGAGACGCAGCCTTTACTGTCCCTGGACCTTGCACTCCTGGGTTATACTGATAGTTCCATTAACTTCTTTGGTCTCTGGCTGGGGGGCCTACACTTCTCTTTGATTCTTGTTATTGTCAGTGGCGGAGTCACCCGTAGTCGTAATCTAACTCAACATTTTGGATCTTGATACAACAGAAGCATTAGGATACCCCTGCTTGTCCGTTCTAGATTCGTAGCTTCCGTATGATATCCAGCGATCAAATCGTTCCATACATGCCCTGTAATGAAACCCATTCCCAGGATGCGGGAGTAGAACGCTCCGGCGACCCAACCGGGGTCAGCTGTGTCAATATTTCGATAGTAGGGGCCACGGTTTTGGAATGCTCGAAGTTTGAATTCTCCAGCTGCATTCCACCGCATCCTGTGCTTAAGCGAAACCCGATAAAGAAAATCCGAACCATTATACATGTACTGACACATACCTGATCAAGCATCTATCCGAGAATCATCGGGGTGAATGCAACTTTGGACGTATTGGTTCAGAATCTGATCTAGAAGGCAATACAAGGGCCATCTTCTTAGAATACCAGTAGCTTGGTGCTATACAGGACGGCCCTTGTACATCGCTGGATGCTCAAACTTCGAAGGCTGTTCCAACCAAAAGCTGACAAAATGGAGACCCACGGTAGTATATGTTGGCATCAAATGACTAAAATGGACATTCGCATAAATTCATTTTAGGCAGTTTCCCGCGGCAAGGGGTGCCTGATTTACCCAAACTGTGCAGTTAGATGCGCTAATCAAGGAGTAGCATCAAGGCCGTTTTTATCTTAGATTATAATCGACAGAATCTTGTGGTCGTGATATTTCTGGGAGTAATACTAGGATTGAACTTTGATTTTAAAACAAGATGTATCTAGTGTAAAAGGTAGTTCTGTTATAATGATCATTTGGCTTCAAGCTCAGTGGTGTGAAGTCCAGTCTTCGTAGGGACAGATCATGTACGAGAGCCGCTAAAAAGCCGCGGCCACGAGTCATGAGGCTATGAACACGAGGATGGGACAAGCGCTCACCAACTATCCACGCTATTAACAAAAACGTCCGTCAGACCACCAAAATGTGATGGCCGATTCATCGGTGTTATGATAAGTATCATAGTGGTTCGATCGTCTGGGGTTTGGAGTCGCCCTCCGTCGAAAATCTACATCTATTTGAGTTAAGTTTTGTATCGTTTATGGCAATCATCTTGTTCAAGGGGGGCAGTTGGCGATACTGAGGATTTGAAACGTGAACCAAAATATTTGTGTAGTCATCGGGATGGGGAAAATTTTGAATGCACAATAGCTAATGATGTCAGATGACTTGGAATGTCCCAGCGTAGGAATGTATCCATAATTGAAGCACTATATTGGGCGGTGACCTTGAGTCACCGTCCGGAAATCCAAACCTCCCTGAGTCCAAATGTGTCGATAGAGCCACGTGCAATGACCCAACTAAGTGTGGACTTCCCAAGGGGGAAGACTTCGACCCTTAGCGCTCATCATATGCAGACAACGGGAGTATTGTGTTCATTCCATCCACATTTTCATGGCTTATGGTTGGGACTTCCATATACAACGCTGCAAATGCTGATAGGTACACCTTCGAGATAATTCAGGGACTGCCCCGGCTGAACTTTTTCAGCGGCCGTAACCCAAGGTAGACTGTGCTATCGTCGATAACATAAGTCCATTCTCCAGGATCTACTTTTGGCCTTATCAGATCTATTTTTGGCAGCCCTGTGACCCCACACTGAGGGATATAAGTCGAAAGGGCTATACGCCATACAGAACGACTCGCTAGATGAAACCAGACAACATCAGTTATGAAGAGCATCGAGGTAGCAAGTCTTTGTCCTGAGATAAACACTTAGCGGTTTCACACCCTAAGACGCCTATGATGTGGAATGTTACATTCTGAAATCTCGGAACCCGGCGGCCTAGCCTAGGAGTGGGAGGATTCAGGCCTCAGACTCCACGGAGGCTTCGTTTGACATATCAAATGAACAAGGGAGGTAGAACGGTTCGGTGCACTGGATTCCATTTTTATTCCATTGATTGCCAAATTGTTTCGAAACAAAAGTCGGCGAACAGTCCATTGCATTCCCGCGATGGACTTCCGCACCGTATGTCAATCATTCTATTGTTTGTTGGATGTGAAAGTCTTGGTTTGGTTTGTCAGATTGTTCCGAGATATTACTGCTTGTGAAAGTGAGTAGCTAAAAACATGATACAAGAGGCAGTGATTCTGCCACATAATCTACCATAATCTATGATGTGCTGAACCGTCATAGATCGGATCAATTCCGTGGCATAATCTCGCAGTTCCGGGACAAATCACCCCCCGAGATTTGATGGGACTCACTCAAAAGCCGATATGCTTCTGCGTGATTGAGAGGTGATTACTTGCGGTTGTTGGAAAAGCATATTCCACGATGGACATGTAGCGATTCGGTGAGAGTTCCCGACTCCAGGTGGGAGTAGAAGCGTCAGTCATTTGAAATCGAGTAACGGTCTTGGCACATTTCCTGCATAGTTTGTTGTAATTACCATGCACTCGCACCGCCAGAAGAATATCTTGGTATCGAACAAAAGATCCGGAGTATTTCGAGTTGATTTCGAGAAGTTGTGGTTGAAATAGAAACCCGTGGGCCTCACAGTGAGCGCTTGAGCGGCCTAGTGAATTCAACAAGTCAAAACAAAGGGCGGTTGTCCTTCAGTTTCATTGCGCCTTAAAGTGTTAGATTTGGTGATCATGGACGAGACGACTCCTCCGCCTCCACCAGAAGAGCAATCTCCGCCCCCTCCTCCACCAACACATACAGGCTCGCCCACCGATTTCCTGAAAGGTGTTGTGGGAAAACGTGTAATCGTCAGGCTCACTTCAGGTGTTGACTATCGAGGTGCGCGTATTTATACCTCTCCACGGACTACATTTCACTCACGGCGACGGTTCTTATTAGGTATACTTTCCTGTCTTGATGGATACATGAACATCGCATTGGAACAGACGGAGGAGCATGTGAACGGGGTAGTCACCAATCGATACGGAGATGCTTTCATTCGTGGGAACAATGGTTTTTACATCCTTTTCTTGCAGTTAGCAATTTCAATTGATGACTTTTCAGTGCTTTATATATCGGCTGCAGAAGCTTTCTGAGAACGCCGACATCTGTACGCTTCATTATCTCAAAAGGGTGTTTCCTGTGAAGATGTCATAAGCTGGCCGTCGTAGAATTGCGTCTATGCATCGTTCTCGACCGCTGCGTCGCATTACACAAATTTGTAACTCGAGGGCATGATATAGGGATTGATGTATATGCTCTCATTGGTGTTGTGCTTGTTACACATATTCCCAATAAACAAAATGGGTTATCGACAGTATAAGCATCGGTTCACATCCATTCTCGGCCATCGTCGGCGTTCTTCTAATCTCCCTGGGCAACAAAAATTCCAACCTCTTGGAGCAGCTACGATGTTATACCCAGGCCAGAAGAAAGCACACCTGATTAGTTTCCATGTGGGATACCCCGAATGACTTCGGGTCAATTACGGAGTATAGCTTTTTATGAAGGACTGTTTTCGGGGATAGTGTTACGTAATTGACTGTTATCTGGCAATCACGTGAGCAAAGGTCTGACAACGGCTCTGGCGCTAGCCTTTTGAATCTCATTTTGTTCGACTTTCACTTTTCCTCTTTTTTTCTACCCAACGCCAACTTTGAGGTATGTTTTGGCTACGAAAAAGCTGATGCACGATGCTAACTCAATATAATAGGGCTTTCTATCTACATGCCGCCTATACCTGATGTGGAGCCAGAGGGGACGGTCAAGGCCCTCCTTCAGTCCTTTGCTATGATCATAGTCTCGGAAATTGGCGACAAGACATTCCTGATCGCTGCTATCCTCGCCATGCGACATCCGCGGGTCGTTGTCTTCGCAGGCGCCCTTGGCTCCCTCCTCGTTATGTCTATCCTCTCCGCAGCTATGGGGCACTTGCTGCCAACGCTGATACCAAAAAAGTGGACCCAAATCGCAGCTGCAGTTCTCTTCCTCGTATTCGGGTCGAAAATGATGATGGAAGCACGGCAGATGAAGGGTGGCAATGAGAAAATACAGGAGGAGATGAGAGAAGCACAGGAGGAGATTGAAGACGATGACGCTGGGCATGACGCTGTGGGAGAATCGGAAGAATCAATAGCCTTGGCTAAACTCGAGCAGGGTGTAAAACGGGAACGCGAGGAGGAACTGCAAAGCCCTGTTGGTGGTCCTTCACGGGCGTCGAAGACTACAGGTTCGATTGGTGAGGGCCTACGGAATTTCTGCAGTCTGTTCCTTGGGCCTGTATTCGTTCAGGCATTCATCCTGACATTCCTTGGGGAGTGGGGCGACCGCAGCCAGATTGCCACGATTGCACTGGGAGCTGCACATGTGAGTACCCTAAAATATCTTCGGGGATCCGGATCGCTCATAAATACCACGCCTCATAATTAGAACGTATATCTTGTGACACTTGGGACGGTTATAGGACACTCGTGTTGTACTGCTTTGGCGGTCATAGGGGGTAGATATGTGTCCACGAAGATATCTGTAAAACATGGTGCGCCATAAGGTCTCTTCCAGGTGTTGTGTTTCTGACGGTCCGTAGTGACATTCGGTGGATCGGTCCTCTTCCTCCTGTTTGGCATAATATACCTATACGAAGCATATGCTATGGCGGCAGACATGGATATGGCTATACCCCTCAGTCCTGAAGATCAGACGGCTGGATTGATATAGGCTGGTCCTCATCGCAGGTGTAAGATTTTAGTTGATGGACTATGAGACATATTATAGATAGTTTAGACACATTTTCTATAAACACTTAACCCACAAGTCGCTTTCGTTCCAGTAATGGTGCAGAAGATTCAACAGTGCAGGAACTCAACGACCTGTGGCGCGCCCATTTTCATTACTGTTCTACTCAACCCATAACCCCACACTCGGGTCGTTCATACCTCACAAATTAGTATCTGCCTATGAGAACTACTGCTGGTCGGGACTCTTCTTCGCCGCTGGCTCCGTTTCTTATCTTGCATTTATAGAACCACCTTAAATTCCGCCTTTTGCGTTTATAGTTCCCAATAGTTACGCTCGAACGAAAAGCGTCTATATCTCCACAACAGCTTCCATGAATGAGACGATAAGTTTTCTCTGAGCAGAATGTTCCAGGGTGGCATCTGGAGCTCCCGGTATAACTCCATCACGTAAACTGGTGGCACTGATATTGGGCTCGAAATTCTAGAAATGTATAGCTTTCTTATCTTTGGATATGAAATTGGGGGCCCGGTCGAATGGAGTAAACCGGAGTACGGAGCAGTATAGCCGGGGTGTGGGAAACTATTGATGTCATTTTACGGCTACATATCATTTTCCGACTGCCTCCCAATCTTTACTCGCAAAGCTGCTCGCGACGACACAAACTGCCCTAGATATCGCCACTCAGTCTTCGATGGGGCTATGGGCTCCGAAAAGTACCAACGATCAGTAAAGAGGGAATCAAGTAGTAGGACAACTCCTGCTGAATTCACATCGGGCCAGAGCCCCGATAAAAGCCAAGAGGGATCACTTCCAGGGACAAGCACACCGAAGGCAGAGAGTAGGACTGGACTAAAACTCCCTGCTAATCTTCAATGGATCCCGGCAAACTGGACATGGTCCAAAATCAAACCCGTAATTCGCTGTGCTGTGGCCGCATGGATTGCCGCGGTGTTGTTTATAATACCTCGCGCTGAGGTTTTCATGGGTCAGGTATGTCTCGAAGATCGATTACCGTAACTCTATACCCATGTTTTCAAATAGGCTAGCTTCCTTATACTCATCGGTATGACCTCCATTGTCTGTTACATAACAGGTTTCCTAATTATAATACGTTAGCGTCATTTCTTTCCCCGCCGAGTGACCCATTTATGGCGGTGCTTGAGCGAGAGGTGCTTATTCTATTGTTCGCAACAGTTGCCTGGGCGTGAGTCCAGCAAATTTGATTATAGATGGGCGCTGACCCATCCCATTTGTAGATGGAGCTGTCTTGGTATGCGACTAGCGGATTTGGCCCGTACAAATCGGGACCCAACTGTGTCATTTATAGCTGCTCTTAGCGGACAATACATTGAAGGAGGAGTAGGTTTCATACTGCATGGGATTGTTTCTTTTAATAAAACGCACCCCAGCCGACGATTATCATGGCCGTGTTTATCTTCTTCGGGAGTGTTGTTCTGTTGTATATCAAAGCGAGGCAGGGACCTGGGCCCTACCTATTTGCCTGCGTTTTCGGATGTATATGTCTAGGTAGGTGTAACTGATCATGGCCCCAGATTGGTTCCCTAATGATTATCATATAAGATATATCTTTAACTACGGCTGTACTCGTGCCTTACCCCTTCTATATGGTAAGGTGTTTTTTCTTACCGATGACAAGAGATTCCTGATCTTTATGTAGACTGGGCGGGCAATTCTCCTCCCACTCAGCTTTCATTCCGCAATCGCCCTCTTGTCATCTATCTTTATATTCCCTTCGACGATTTCCGCCCAATTCACTACCCGTCTACAAGACGTCCTCTCACCCCTCATCACAACGCTAGAACTTCACCAGAGCATTCTCAAGTCTTCGCCCCATACACCATCTTTTGCGGAAACCACTGCTGCTATCAAAACAGTAGTCGGACAATCGGAGGGGGGTCTTGTACCATTGTCGGCTTCTGCTCGCCTTCTACAGAGTGATTTAATTTACGGCCGCTATGCTCCTGACGATTTTCGAACGTTTCAGGACCTGGCGAGGCGGATCGCAAGTCGGGCGAATGGTATGAGCATGTACTTTACGTTGATTGATCCCACACGCGAAAAGTTCCCAGTTACACCTGCACCATCCATGCCAGCTACGCCTGTCATGTCACTTACACCTACTCTCTCCAGAGCTCCATCCTTGGAACGTATAGCGCCAAGCGAAACTCGGGATAGCACGCAGCAGGTAGAGCCTGCATCCCCCATATCCCCCTCTCTCCGCCGGGAACTGCAAGAGTCCTCAATTCATGGAGGCTCGCGCCGTCCGCGCTCTCGTTCGCGTCCACGTTCTCAAGGACACTCCCACCATCTCCACCTCCACCGCCATCTGCACCACAACCTTCTCCATAACACTCTCATTCCACGTTCCGCAGCTCGCTCACACCACGGGTTTGAGAACGCAGTTGGTGTCTTTGAATCACAAAGGTATCTCAACTTGGAGGCGACTCGCTTTAATGATCCCGATGCCGAATTTTATACGACTCAGACGACAGCGCTTCTGGCGGAAAGGTAACCAATTTCTCTACATACGACTTGATGATATCTGATGCTAGCGGCCGGGGATTAGTTGTGATGGCTTACTGGGAAGCTGTCGGGAGGCAGTAACAGTCATAAAGGAATGGCTGGGTGGCGTACGTGACGGAAGGCTGGAATTTTGGGTAAAGAGGGACGATAAAGAAGCCCGATGGAAGGCGAGGGTGTCCAAGCTCGAGGAGCTCAGGAACAACATTGCCTCCGCCCTCGAACATTTTCGCAACGTTGAGAGGTACTTCTCCCTTAGTTTTAAAATGGCCGTTTGGTTCTGACTGCCTGCTAGACATCGCATCGTTGACCCCTACCGTCCAGCGTTTGAACAAAAAGGTGATTCACAAGACGATTTTGAAATACCGGCCCACCGTTATCTGTTCCACTGTTACGTATATCAGTACCATATAATTCAATTCGCGTCGATTGTCATTGAGATGGTATGTCGCCTCTATCATCCGATGTCACGCCCTGACAAACATTGCTTAGCTCGACGAGGTGATTAGACTAGAGAAGGAGCGTAGGACTAATAGAGTGTGGACGCCCGTGAAAAGAATGATGAAATGGAACAACTGGGAAATACCGGAGAATGTCGAAAATGACGATGACGAAGATCCAGGTTAGCACTGAATAACATTGCCACATATGCTTCATTGATATTTATTGGAAACAAGACCTAATCCAGGGTTTGGAACCCACTGTCATGGAAGATCTCGGTATGCCTCACTACCGTGACCCTGATGCATTGCCTCCGCGAAATGCCATCGAGTGGGCAATGAATGTAATCTACCATGGTATCTCAAATTTTGGGAGGGGGAATGTGTTGTTCGCATTAAAGGCTGGATTGCTAACAGGTTGGTGCTTCATTTCTCTTCGTCTCCCCCCAACACGCTGACGTTGTATACAGTTATACTTTGTATACCTTCGTTCTTGAAATCAACTGCGCCCTTCGCATACAGTACGTTGTTTCCATCAACACACGTGGTTCCTACTTACATTTGCCAGAAAATCGATTCGTATGGGCAATGTAAGGAGGAGTTGGATTCATATTCCGAATCCACCCCAGCTGATACATTTGAACAGATTCATGGGTCAGCTAACTATTGCTCGATTTCGAGGAGACACTGTGTTCGGCCTGACGGCCCGAATACTTAGCACGTTCTTGGGAGGAATTGTGGGAATGGTAATGTGGTAAGTTAGATTTAATGCTAGGGCAAGATTTTGATAAGTCGATTGAATACTTTACTTTAGGTATATATCCTGTGGATCGGGCCCAGGGAACGCATTTGGGTTGGCCGCTGTCTGTGGTGTCTGTTTTCCTTTCTTTTTCTACGCTCGTCTGTATTGGCCAGGACCTCCCATGACAAATATTGTCTTTTTTGTCACTGCAGTGCTGGTAAGGCTGGTTGTCATCTCATACCTCCGTCTGACTGTTCGTAGGTCGTTGGTTATTCGTGGCAAGATTTACACATTGTGCTTCCAGGGTCTCCAGGGTCCGGCGTTCAAGTTGCATGGGTATGGGATCACTTAAAAGGCGGTCATAGTGGATTCAGCTGACCGCTGTATTTTGTAGCGCCGTTTTGTTCTGGTAACAGTGGGAGTTGTTGCAGCATTGTGGGTCTCCCTAGATTGTTATAATACATATGGCTTATTCAACTCCTCCTATCAGTATCATGTCGTTCCTGCCGCCTTCGACGACTATCCGACGATATCAGCGTACCACGCTGGCTACAACGTCATCGGAGATTGGTACCATCTACTGTGCAATTCTTTCTTATGCCAATTCCAGGAGAGCGGAGGAAATCCAGGAGATCACTACGAGTCTAATCGCCATACGCAGCAAGCTCAAGCGGTCAGTTCTGCTTCGCGCAAATGTTATGTATGAGGTCAGTCAAATTGCCAACCTATGACACATTGGCTATACCATAATTTCACAGTTTTCATTAAGAGGTCGCTGGCCAGCTGAACGTTACCAAAATATCTTAGAGATACAATTGTAAGACTATTATAAATGGTCATGGTATCGATTCTCAATCCTGATGCGTTGTAGACAAATTGCTTATGGCCTCTCTCACTTAATGTCCGTCGTCAAGCATCTTGAACCAGCCTGGGCCCGCGCACTCCTTCGCAGGACAAGATTCTTAGACACCGATTTCCAGGGTGACATCCTTGCTGTTATCAGTACGTCCTTAATTTGATTTCATACAATTTATCGTAACACCGAGGCAGCCATGATCTCGTCTTCCTTACGAACTGGGTCTCCTTTACCTCAAATCTCACCATGCCCTTTGCTTGACCGTTTCATGTTGCAATACCACGGGCTGGACGTCATTCACAAGGAGGCTGAGGAGGATTACGGCCTCCCTCGGACACTCACTCTAGAAACCCTCCAAAATGAGCAATATCTGTGAGTCATGCTTTTCTTTTGTTCGTTGTTGATGTTCATTTGTGTATGGTAGAATTTTTTGTGTGGGCGTGTCGACTGCCTTTAGTGTTATTACCCGCCTCGACCGGTTGATGGTTGCAACAAAAGAAGTCGTAGGCGAACAATACCATATTCATGGAGTAGGGTTTGGTCCTACAGTCCCTAGGAGCGAGGAGCCTGAGTTTGGTCGAGCAAGTATGGTTCATTTTGGTCCAGTCCCGGAGGTATAAGTCTCGACCATATTTCGCACGCGGGGATATAGTAGTGTAGCGATACGGCTGGCTTCATTGATGGTGTACAATATGTCGCAATCTGGCCCTTCAGAATTTATCAAGCCTTGCTAAATTTAGATTCATTTATATAAACCTCATATAATCAACGTACAATAACTGACATCATCTGCTGGCTGGACTGGTTCTATTTGGGTTGAAATTCGGAGATGTTTAAAAAAGGTCCATGGGGCGGGAGTTTAGGCATTCGGGTTTTAACGATCAGGCTAGTTGCGTGTTATCGGAACTGTCGGGGTAAGCGGGTGATTATGGAGGGAATAACCAGATCGAAAGATTGATCAGGTCTGTTCTTACTAGGGAACTGCATAAATGATAGCGCTAGTGTGTTATGCATGCCGGCAGGTGTGATACTCGCCCTTTTAGTACTAAAATGTCGGCTTCGAGACAAATGGTTCGTGGGTATATAACATAACGTTTTCTGAACATATCGCGATTCGTCGTCCTGAAGTGATAGAAAGGTCGAAATCGAAAACAAAGCTTCAGATTTCAGGGCTCTTCACACACACAACTCTACACACGCTTTTCGCAATGACATGTTAACTTTTGTCCCTTTTTTCCCTTAATTAGTTTGGTTGGTGGTGTCATCACGGCAAGGAGAAGCGCTTAAAAGCAGCCGTGCGCGTGTCTGGTACGGCCGGGTAAAATTACCCGTCGGCATTGAGATGACGTGATTGGCTGAAGTTCGATGATGGTGCTTCTTTAGTGTTTTCGCAGGAAGTCGAAGCAGGGGATGGAGGCTCCACAAGTTTCATATTTTATATGACTGTGAGGGAAAAGGTTGTGTAAAACTGGGCAGGCGGTGGTCAAGGGTACGAAGAACTTCAGGTTATGAGCAGACGCTCGGAAGTAGGTTCTCGTTATTGACTTTGCGCAAGTTTGCGCCCATGAACTTAAATTGGATGTCGGCGTCGGGGACTCGGGGAATATTTGACCAGTGACTGCACTGTCAGCTCGTTGTACATAAGTAGGATTCAAATTACTTTTCCACATTGCCGGAACTTGATCTCCATGCGATAACAAGCCGGTTGAATTTTTTGGGCAGAAAAAAGTAGCCGGTACAAATCCCAATTGATCGAGCCTCTCGAAGCATTTGCCGTTCGGTGCTTATAGCGTTGGTGGCTTAAGGAAACTTGTAGACTGGAGGCCTTTCGTTGCAATCGTCCCAGTCATCTGGTTACAGCTACATAGAGCCATTAATGCGACAGTACGTAGGGGGTTTGTTTTAATTTGGGAAATTGATTTGAACCGAGCGTCGTTTCGAATCTGACCTCTCAACTTGTGTCTAGAGAGGAGGGAGAGTAACTCAGACAGAGTTACTATAGGGCAGGCAGCTTTTGACTCGCCAGTTCATCGTCACTGTTATCGTGGCCATGGTGTGAATGCTATATTTCATTCAAGGATCTATCTGAGGAAAGTTCAGGACGATTGGGGAGAAATTCCGCACCACATCGAGTCGATCTCTTTCTTTTGTAGTGTCGATCCGTATCGATATGTTTTGTGACAATTTACCAGTAGAACCCGCCGGTGTGAGAAGTGTTGGTGGCATCGACACCAGCATGTGGCTAACGTCGTCGATTCGACCCGTGATACTTTTTCGCGCATTCAATGTTGCAAGGAACGAGTTGGTATAGACTGCAGGTCACATTAAAGTGAAGTTCGGCGATATCCATGAAACTTGGACTTACGACGTCCAATACAGAAATAGAACGATGCGTAGATCAGGGTGTTGGGCGAAGCTACTAGCTGGAATGGGGTGGGGTCAATGTGGTAAATGATGAAGAATTTGGAATAGCTAACCGAGATGAGGGAAGCAATTGCGCAGACGCTGTGGGTGGCGGGCTTAATTTTTGTTTTTACAACGCAGAAGTCATCCAATTACCTGGTCAACCTGTAATTATGTTAGAATATAAGTGCTCGAAAGAATACATAATATTCTTACACTCCTGTATTCACAACGAACAATATCTGGGAATTTACTGTTCAGCCTGGAGAATGGTGGGAGTTTATCAACTAACCAGCCTATTGATCATTGTATCGGACCTGCCAATAACCTTATCAATTGTGGGGCATCATCTAAAGCAAAAGCAACGTACTTCTTAAATCCCGTTCGAGCTTGGTGCAGCATTATACATAGACTGGCCGCAATCATTACGTCTGCGGCGGTGGATAACGCATTGATCGAGATTGTGAGTGGCTGATCATGAAAATCATTAGTGAATAGTTCGCGTCTTGCAATAACTCGTCTACCGAAATGGTCAATAGCTCTTCGTATGTCCGAAGTTGCATGCTATGGGGGGAGTTAGGTATATGGATCCGATCGATAGTGTCCAAAACTCACGAGAGAATGACCCATGCTGGACAGATGAACTGAAGGTTAAATTTCATCCAAGACGGCAACTGTCAAATAGACATACCCGTGCCACAACCTACATGTGCAAAGACCAGTCAGTAATCAACGGCGTAGACTGAGGTCCTAGACTTACCGGCGTTCGCTAAAACAATCGCCAGGATTGTACCTGTCAATAACACGCTTTTGTTGCTCACTGATGAAACAGGGGAGGTTGGAATGGAGGTCCAGACAGCGAATAAATCACTAACAGCGCCATACTCTGGTCGTGTAGAAACTGAGGTCCCGCCGTTCAATTTGAGTTGCGGTTGTATTTATGAGGTCACACACCATTGCACAAGTGCTCCAGTCACACCCTGTTTCATCATTAGTTAATGACAGGTAAATACATCCGTCTACGTACTGTGAACAGAGCCTCCAGCTGGAAAAAGCATCAGTCAGCATGTTGGTGCCATCTGTGTTCCACCCACTTACCAGTACGGACCTGAGTGAATTTTCTTCAACATATTGAAGCTAAACATGATAGTCGCGACATACCAAATCATGATTTCAAGTGAAGGAGGATTGCTGAACGGGCGTAAGTGATTATGGAGGGCTGGTAGAAGACCAACATACTGATAGTTTGTGATCAAATAATGATAGACTTGTCCGTATCAGATAAAGTCTTTATCGGGTGTGGAAAAACTCACTTGTATGGGTAATCAAGGCAAGGTGAACTGTATCAAACGTGATAATACAAGTCACCTAATGAAGAAAGGGTTGAGTATTGAGGGGAAACCTGGGGTGTCGGTGTCTCCTCACCAGTGACTTGAGATACCATGCATCTTTTGGGTAATCTGTCGACAGGTTTAGAAAAGTCCATCTTAAATCGAGTGATCTACTTACCTATGAAGTAATAGAATGTTTGGACCAAGGAAACACCTAGCAGCACGGCGCTCACGACCACCCCAAGAAGCATGGACCCCATACTGTACGAAAGGCATGGTTGGATGTTTTGGTCATAAATCATGTAGTTCGACTTACTTTGCGTCGAGGGGCGGCGGCGCTGCCGAAGTGGACATAGTTACCTAACAAATGTACGATGGAAGGGATTGAAACGAGTGGTTTTCGACGGCGGCACCGGGAAGTGGGAGGTGCGTGGGGTGGTCGTGCTCATTCCCATGCATAAGTATGACCTTTAATCTTGTGTAACCAAATGGGGTCTATCAATCTTCAATTAGGATTTGATTGGATGAAAAGAAAATATTGCCGACAGGGAGGAAAAGAAGGAAGGGGATAACCGAGAGGACAACTCACACACGCCCTTTCCTGAACCTTGAAATGGTTCTCGCCGCTTCCTATTCGGAAAGAGTGGAAAAGTCTCCAAGTTACAGGTGCGGCAACTGTGCCGGTCACTAACCTGGATGGGGTTGCGGAGACCCATAGTACTCCCACCGTGGCCTGGATCTTGTACACAAGGGGGCTTATGTAACAAAGTCGTAGTCGGAAGTCAAAAAAACTCTTCACAAATCGAGCTTGAGGCATTGCTTCAAGTTCAGAGCAAACATATTCGTTCTAGGCCACGGTGACTGTTGGTGGGGACTTGATCCCGTCGGCGTTTAACCTTGGTCATTCTATTACCACGATTGCCATGATGGTAGCGACTCCGAACTCGCCAATAGGCGAATTCTCAGGGCCGATAGTTATCCCGACTCTAACGTCAAAAAATTTTCTCCAGTTTGCGTCCCTAAATCCAATGTCGGCCGTGAATGTTGAACAGTTCAGGAAACATTCAAGGACTTGTGCCGTCATCATTATCATGTGCTTGTCACATACCTTGGCTGGAGAAATGGGTCTAACTACTTACAACAACAAAATAACAACCAGGATCCAGGGCAAGATTTTTTGATTGACTGAATATGGTCAAAAACAAGAGGTTCTATGCCCGCTATGATATTCGCCAATCAGGAGACTGACCCCTGGTTGTACGGATACAAACGCATACACATGGCACCAACATGACACCCCGCCCGCCATCGTGCATTTTTTTTTTCAGGAATTCCAACTTTTCACCTGATATTCGCACGCTTTTTTTTTTTAACATCCACTAACTATATCAGAAACCGATGGATGAGATGTCCTGCAGAATCGGCTCTCAGGTCCCTTTCCCCACAACCCCATTCGTGTGGTAGACTGAATTGGGAAACCTCTCTGTGTCTATATATCACAAGTCCTATACAACCAACTTCTTGTTGTTGGAGACGACCCAGAGGTTCTTCTGAATCTCACGACACTTGATCCCTAGAGTTCAAACGTTATTTTCGACTTTCATATGTCCGTCACCAAGTTGGATCTTGCTGTTGCAGCGTTTGGGCTGTATATCCTGCAGCGGTATCTTCGGTCGGATAACGGCACGCCGCTCCCACCTGGCCCAAAGGGCCTACCTCTCATCGGCGTAAGTTTAGATAATTTTAGTGCCTCCACCGCCTCTCATCGCAAAAGAACATTAGAATGTCGCAGACATGCCATCAAAGAGAGAATGGGTGACTTTCGCCGAGTGGGGACGAAAATGGGGTGCGTTTTTTCTTTTTCAGACCTAATTAATCAATATATGTTCCTTAACATTCTTGAAAGGCGGCATTTGCTCCGTTAGACTTATGGGTCGATCTATGATCATTGTCAACTCTTCCGACGTCATGGATGAGCTGGACAGGCAAGGAGCAATATACTCTGATCGACCAAGATTGGAAATGGGCGGCGAGCTCGTTGGTTATGGGGAGACACTTGTGCTTCTTCGTTACGGGCCACGTTTCCGCACTTTCCGCAAACATTTCTCTCATTACATTGGACTTGTTCCTATGGAAAAGCACATGCCTACTGTAGAACATGAAACTTACCGTTTCCTGAAGCGAGTCCTGGTCAAACCCGATAATCTCATGGCTCACCTACGCAAGTATGTAAACCTAATCCAGCACGGTTTTCATCCGTTCTGATATTAGATCGTTTCAAGACTGGCGGGTGGTGTTATTCTGCGACTCACGTATGGGATCGAAGTTCAGGAAAATCAGGATCCTTTTGTAGACCTCATTGAGAACGCGAACCATAATTTCAATGCGGCTACGGTTCCCGGAGCTTTTCTGGTCGATTTCTTCCCCTCGTTGCGCCACCTACCTGAATGGTTACCCGGCATGGGATTTATCGCAACCGCGCGAACGTGGGCAAAGGCGACTTCGGACATGGTTGAGATCCCTTATTTGTTTACCAAAAAGTCCTTGGTAAGAAGCTTATTCCTTTCGGGCTCCACCGTTGCCCTCATGTCGATCTCCAGGCCTCCGGATCAGCTCCTCCATCTTTTGTAGCGGATCTCCTCGAAGACGAAGGCAATTTGTCTGCTGAACAAATAAGCGACATCAAGTTCGCAGCTAGTTCCATGTACGGCGGTAAGTCTTCTCTCGAGTTCGATCGTTGCAATTATAATGTTCTTTCCAAAGGTGGAGCGGATACGACCGTTTCGGCAGAATACGCGTTCTTCTTGGCCATGGTCCTCAATCCTGGTATGCATCAAATCGGTTATTGTCGATTGGCGACACTCCACTAATTTATGTTTTTTTTTTGATAGATGTGCAAAAGAAGGCGCAAGCCGAGATTGATTCTGTCATTGGTAACGACAGGCTTCCTACTCTTGCAGATCGGCCACATCTTCCCTATGTTAATGCTGTCCTTACCGAAGTACTGAGATGGAACAGTGTCGCGCCTACAGGTGAGCTTTCAGCAAAAAAGCAAGGCTGGGATCCCACTGACCTTGTTTTCCGCAGGGGTGCCTCACACGGCCATGGAGGATGGGGTCATAAATGGATACCTTGTTCCCAAAGGATCCATTATTATCACAAATCTATGGTGCGTGCCGGTTCTTGTTCTGCGTTAGAAAGCGACTTCCAACCCTCTAACTCGTTTAGGAACATGCTTCACGACCCAGAAACGTACCCTGACCCCTTCAAGTTTAAGCCGGAAAGACACATTGCAACAGCAGACAGGAAAGCTGAGAGGGATCCGCGGAACGTATGTTTCGGGTATGGTCGTCGGGTATGCCCCGGGATGTATCTTGCGGAAGCCTCACTTTTTTCGGCCATTGCAATGTCGCTCGCTGTTTTTAATATAACAAAAACTGTCGAAAACGGCATCGAAATCACGCCCGTCCATGAAAGCACATCGGGGATAATAAGGTGCGTGTTTCTCCTTTCTATACATAGCTTCCCTGATCGAGCGTTGCATTCCCAGCTACCCCGAACCTTATAAGTGCAGTATCAAGCCACGATCGGAAACGGCACTATCACTCATCACTCAGGAGCATCATTTCTGAATTGTTCACCTGCTTGTTTTATTATAATGACCTGGTGTACGACCTTATGAAGCCTTATGACGAATTTGGGCTTGTCACACATCCTGTACATACATTCATGTAGTCGTTTACGTATCACCTAGTTGTACCGGAACATGTTCAGATTGACTCCGACCCCCGATCAGAAGCTCGATAAAAACAACAATTTGGAGATAATACTCACCGATGGATAAGATCCAAGAGATTCCAAGAGATTCCAAGAAATCGTTATTCAAGATGATAAAATAGATGAGCTGATAAGCGTACTTTCGTGTTTCATGGCTGGGGACCAAATCGAAAGGGCCCTGAAGAATACGCAGCATACTAGCGCACGCGTTTACATGAATATACAGACTTGACATGGTTCGATCCCACACCTATTGTTTAGCGTCATACCATATCCAGCCCCATCTCAATACTCCACCACCTGAGTGGAGAGGCTTCCCAGGAAATTCCTTGTATAGGAAAATTCCATTCGTAGTGCGTGTGTGTATTGACCCGATGAGCTGTAGAGAAGATGCATCCAATCGGAGCATGTCTCTGAGCATCGTTGAAAACTTTTGTTAGGTGACCCGTAGACTGGCTCTTTGGAATCTTAAAGGAGATGGAAGAGGGGCCTGAACAGCAAACTTAACACGTTTCCCGTAAGAAGGTTGCTTCACTCACTAGAAGGTATCTATTATAGATGTTCAAGAAAGCCCCTATAGCCCCTCAAATCTGGCAGCGTACGCAACATCTTGTTCCACCTGTCACCCCTTAGGCAAACGCAAGCCTTTTTTAGAGTTCATTCACACGTAAATCTCAAACTGTCGAACCAACTCATGGTTTGTGTTGGCAATGGAAGCCGAGGCCTTAGGGACATCGCGAAATGTCATCAATCGTGTCGCAATGGCTGGGATAATGCAGGGCGTCAGTGTTTAGTCGCTAGAGTGGTGCCTAGCGCACGTCGATATGCCCCAATGACTTCTCCATGATACGTATGTCTTGCGGACTGGGGCAGGTGGCACGAAAGGCGTACTTATCATCGTAGGATACCTCGCTGGTCTCAGGTGCCTGAGAAATGGAGGCGTTGGTGGCGGGGAAAGTGAACCATCAAATCCTACGAAGTCAATTCGAGGTTCATG
Source organism: Clitocybe nebularis (assembly GCA_900068955.1). NCBI lineage: Eukaryota > Fungi > Basidiomycota > Agaricomycetes > Agaricales > Clitocybaceae > Clitocybe > Clitocybe nebularis. The sequence goes on along the minus strand of CEMJ01392253.1, from coordinate 15,257 downwards.
GAAGTTGAAGCTAAAGCGATTATCAGGGTAGTTATCGACTGGCTTTGCTTGCGATGCCACCATCCGTGGGATAGCTGTTAGGGGTTGTTGATC